>ML804258.1:234294-274451 GCA_009831015.1 Picea engelmannii | reverse complement strand
TACGCATTTCTTCACCTTCATCAAGAGTCCAAGTAGGATTGTCTGGAGGTTTATTTGGTGTAGAAGTTCCCTTTTTGGGTGGCATGTTGGCCAAGTATCACTTTTGAACCTTGATTTTGAGGTGGTTCTGCTAGACAATCTTTATTCTATTGTATCTCCCAAGTTTTGTCCCTTCTGGGTATGAAAAATTCTTTTATGTAGTTCTCTGATATTTCTTCTCTACAATTCCACAGGTCTGATCAAAATTGGATGTGCTAAGTGGAATTTACGGTGACTTCCCCACAACTTTCCGATTTTTGGCCTTTCCAAGAGATCTCACTTGTATAGCGTTCCCCACACAAAATAATTGATATAAAATTCTGAAACTTGAACCAGAAATACTAAATACTGTCCACGATCCAATGAAACTAGTCCCACTCAATTTGGATACTCTAGGAAGAAGTTGTGATTTTTTTACTTGGAACACCTTCTTGAGACTAGTCAATAGGACTAGTCAGATACCCTATCTTACACAAGGTGTATCTACAAATTTAAGATGACCTAGAAGATGAAATTTTTACCACAGATACCTTACTAAGTTTTGTATATAGAATCCGGATTTTAGGGTTGGAAACGTTACAAATTTATTTTTATAGTGCAAATTCCACAATGACTCAGTTCAAGATGATTCCAGAACCCTGTATTGTACCTGATGTATCTCTAAAAGTATAAGGTTTCAGAAGCTGAATTTTGAACCCAACGTACCTTGATCCGTCTAATAAATATCCTCCAAGCCGTTCCTTCTGAAACATTGTAGAAAAAACTTTATAGTGAAAATACGAAGGTGTCTCATATGTAGCAGCGAAACCCCAAGACCTTGAGCTCTGATGCCATATGTTAAGAACCAAATATCAATATAGCATAGAAAAACCTCAGAAAAAGTACTCAGCGCCTTGAAAAAGAGATAATTTTAGATAATAAGCCTCTTCGAGGGGGAAACCTCCTTTTACCCCACTTAAATGTTCAAGTACAAGATGATTCAAAATTAAAATGTCTCCTTGGTATATATAGGAGACTAGGAGGTATAATTACAACTAATGGCCTAAAGCCGACATAAATAAAATAACATTACTAATATAATATGCCCCAATTAAGGGGTAATGAGCCAATATTAGGGCTTAACAAATTTCATTTTTTTTTTGCCAAAAGGAAGAATACAAAATTCATAGGAATAATACTGGCCATGGATGAAATGAAGAAATGGTCAAAGGAGAATCCCGATGCTCTTTCAAATCTCCCAAGGATGACTAGTAGATAAAATCAGTCAAAGTATGTAGGTCTTAAAAACTACCGACAAATTGGGGAGAAAATTGAGAGTGATTTAAAAAATTCCCTCAACACATACAAAGTTACACATGGTAGCCACTAGATTTGTAGCTAGGTGAAACTTGCCCAAAATTGGAGATATAGGCAATCCAAGGCCAGATAACCATATTCAAATTGAGCTAGAGGCAACCATACACTCTAGAGAAATTCTATAGGGATCCCTCAAAGAGTGACCAATTCCATAATGAAAAAACATTTGGTGGTTCCTTCAAAGGAACAAAAATGGATAATCTCCTTCTTGCTCACATTAAAGAAGGACATACATATGTTGTCCCAATATTTAGTAGTGTATGAAATCACTCTAGAAAGCATGTTGCTCACTAGGCTGATATTGATTTCGACTTATCATAAAGTTTGGGAAGATTATGTTAGGGACAAAGCTAAGTGGCGTTTGTAAAATTATTCTTGATCATAAAATGTTATTTTAAAGTAATAAAATAAGAAAATGGGGAAAACCAAAAGTTCTAACTATCAATGGGAATCCAAGAAGTCCCAAGAAACAATTGCAAAACTCAACTATATACGATGAAGAGAACCCATTTTGAATGGGCTCTTACATTTTGTAATTTTTGGAACTATTTATAAAATATGAATAACAAGAAGTCCTCAGGGCCATTTCAGAGGAGAAGGAAGTCTCATGTTTATAATTCTCTTGTCACTGAATTTTTTTCCCTCTCAATCATGATTGTCGTGAATGTTGAAAGTTTAGATTTCTCACTTTACATACCGCTCTTATGTGAA
Organism: Picea engelmannii; assembly: GCA_009831015.1. Classification (NCBI taxonomy): domain Eukaryota; kingdom Viridiplantae; phylum Streptophyta; class Pinopsida; order Pinales; family Pinaceae; genus Picea; species Picea engelmannii. Next base: position 272,345 of record ML804258.1, on the reverse strand, counting down.
TGTTGTAGATTTGGAGTGTGTTTATTTTCCAATATTATTGTTCTAATATGATGAATAATTAGTTCTAAATAAGTTATTTTTTGCATAATGATCTTGGCATTTTCTTTATTCATATATCACTAGTACTTGTTCCTCTTTGGTAGCTAACGTTTTAAGAGTTTATGCAGAAGTTAGGAGTTAGTGGTTTTACTGTTTGTTCATTTCCAAGATATTTTCTCTGAGACAGGATAGGTTAGAATATATTTGATATATGCATTTAGTTTTAGTTCATATTGCATCCTTTGCATATTTTCATAGCATAACCCCTCATACCCATTTATCCAAGTAATGGAATCCAATCCAGAATCCAGATAGGACTCCTATTCAAAATGGTGTGAATTCTAATTGGGATTTCATAAAGGGGAGTACCCTTGTCTGTTGAAGGGAATTTTTCTTGTGTCAAGACCACTATTACAATCTTAGGTAAGTATAGGTATATTTCCACCCTCTCTACTAACTTATCAACAAAAATAGATTCCATGGGAATGTTTTATAATTTTACCAAGAGAACTATCTAGTTGCTACTTCCCAACCACCTATTCAATTTTGATTCCTTTATCTGAGGATGGAAAATTGTTTTAGTGCGGTGGGGTGGGGTGGGGGATATTTCCATGTGAACGTAACTGTATGATGCATCCTATCAAAAGTGATCACATGCAATAATGACCTATTCTTTTCAATTCATGTCAATATACTTGGACTATGGAGATAATCATATCTCATAATGGTATACCTTTCCAAATCCATGGTGTGTCATTTTTCATGCGTGTCACCCTGCCTTTTCCAAATTTGGATCTATTTCCACATTCACCATTCTTCCTTTCCCACTTCACAATTTATTACTGTTTGAAGTGATATGAAACCTCTAGTGATATTCATCCATTTTTCTTATGATGGGAGGATTAGCTATAAGACATGAACAAGTGGAGATTGATTTTATACAAACAAAGATAGAGGTGACAATAAACTTTCAAGAAGTAGGATGGTTTCCTTACTTCGAGTGACTCCTAGTTTTTTATGAGGAAATTTCCCTTGAATTTTCTCAAATGTTTAGGGTATCCTCTACATTGGTAAGGGGGTTTCTAATTAGGGTCATAGAGGCCAAAATTGAATGAGTCACATGTCTATTGAGAGAAGGTGAATGGTGGTTCCAACATCATTCCATGGTTAACAACACTTGCTTGGATTTCTTGGTCAGGGATGAAACAATTCAAAGCTTAGAAAAATGGGTCCCTTGAACATTGTTGAGGAAACCATAGGAGGATGCTACATATTATATCTAGAAATACCTTACATGTGAAGGCCAATATACGTTTTTGTACATTTATTACTTTAAACCTTTAAATCATCTAAGGCACTAACTTATGATCAACATTTGATTCTTCCTACTTTGATCCTTGTAGCAGATATAAATCATGGTAAGAGAGAGTAAACCTTCTAAGAAGAGTTTGGTTCACCATGGGATAATTAAGACAATAGTTGTGGATTCCCTTTTGGGGCATGAATGAATGTGGGATGAAGTCTTCGTAAGACCAAGACTAGAGATGGTGGAAATGGATATACATATGGAAGCTTTAGAATAAATGCATGTGGAGGAAGGGATTGGGGTAGAAGGATAAGAAAAATTGTGGTTGAAGAACTAGGTTCAAACCATTAGGGGGTTGTAGACTCTAATAGTTCTTTATAGGATATATTTCCTTCTAGGAGTAGGAAATGTGGCATAATAAAAGAAACTCCTTTACATGGGGATTTTAATAAGTGAAGGAAAAAATTGAGTTCATCTACAAAATCCAGTGATATGGAAGCCACTGAAAGACTAGTGATAGATTTGGCTACAGAAGTGACCATTTAAAGAGTCCAAAAAGTCAATAAGTATGAAGATAATCAATCACAATTTAGGTAAGTACTAGCATATGAAACCATTCTTGAAAATAAATCTATCCTATTCCAAATTGTTACAATTTAATTAGGGATTAAGAAGGAAAAATAAGCTATTGCATAAAAAATTAGATATTGCTTAAAAAAAGATCAAACACCTTATGTCTAGTATGAATATAGAAACTTTGATTAGGTTTGAAAAAGAGCAATGTGAATTAGGGAATATGTCATGTTACTTGATGGGATTCCCACCTTCTGCTTCACACAAAGGTGGTGTCGGTAATGACAATATTGATAATGATTATGTTTAAATGTTTCTTTAAAAAATATTGTTGAGGATTTTGTTGCTATAGAACCCATCATTAATGTTGTTGTTGTCAAACATACTATTGAATATATTGATACAGAACCCATTGCTATGGTGTTGTTTCTAAACTTACTGTTGAAAATATTGTCATAAATCCATTATTGATGATATTCTTATAGAACCCATTATTGATAGCATTGATACTGAACTGATTGTTGAGGGAATTTCCATAGAACCCACTACTAAGGAAGTTATTATAAAATTTGATGAGGTGGCTGCTATTTAGGAACCAAGAGAGCCAAATGTTGCAAAATTTGTAAATGAGACTTAGGACAAAACCTTATAATATACAGATGAATCCTAAAAAATAAAGCACTTCTAGAGGAAAGGGTGCCTATAGAAACCCATAAACATGAATCCCTAAAATAAGAAACACCTGTAGGGGATCCTAGGAATAAAATCAAGACCCATGGGATGTGATGTGGTATATCCCTTGGAATTCCTTCAATTAAAGGTTGATGTCATGAAATGAAGAAGGTTTTCGAGTCCTTGGGCCAATGTGTCTTTTCATCACAAGAAAATCACAAAACTATCCATAGTTCGGATGCACCATGGGATACATTTTATATCCAGACCAGGGAGATATGGAAATACTTGTGGATGGAGATGAAGGATGTTCATAAAGCACAAGAGTTGGCCATCGAGGTACAATAATTGAGGCATGATAAATAAAATTTGTGTCATATGGATCATGTATCCCTTGATTGTAGGTGGTATTCACTAGTATATGTAGTATTTTTTAAGGAACAATGGTTATGATTTAAAATAAGGTCATAGAATATAGTTAGGCCCTACAATTTCTTGAATCCTAAGCACTTTTTGAACTCATACTCTATTTTTGGTGAGGAGGATCAAAATTTATTGCATGATTTATATAAACATGATTTTTTAATGAGTTCTCAAAGAATATGGAACCCCAACCCTTGTGCGGGGATGTGAAATTGAGGGATTTCACTTCATTCATGAGTCACCAATTATAATGGAGTAATGGCTTTTTCCATTTATACTATAATGAATAAAATGCTAATTTATGGGTGAAAGGGGAACATTTTTCTCCCCCTAGGGTAGTCTTGGAGCACAATAATTTATGCAAGAAATATCGCTTCATTCCTTTCCTTTGATGAACTTAGAGGATTGCCATAGTGTGAAGGAAAAATAACATATATAAGGATCGAATCTTTGCTTGCTTGTTATAGGAGATGGGGTCGTTTATCAATTAAACTTAGAAATAGAGAACCTTTGTGCTACCCCAATTTCAATATATACTTAAATAGGTTTTAGAGGTACATTGATTGATTGAAGAGAAAAATGACATACTGGATGGGTTTTAGATTCAAATTTCCACTTATATGGTTCCCATAACCTAAATATCAATATTTCTATTCTTGGGAATTACAAGAGGAAGAATCCTTTTGGGAGGATATTAATAGAAAATTTGGTTACTATGTAATGGGGGAAGAGGGTCATTCCCCTTTGATCTAGGAGGAAATAGGTGTCCACCCACCTATTCCACTAGCTCAAAACAAGGGTTTCCACCTTGGTAGTTTTTCTACAGATTTTCAGGTCCTAAAATTTTGGGGCCGTTTTGAGGTCCTAAACAACATTTTTTGGGTTCTCTATAGTCACTATAGGATTACTCTAGAGTGTGGCAGAAAAATGTGTAGTCCTCGGATATACCTTTCAAACGAGATATCATGCGCCCCAAACATAGATCGTATGAAAAAGTTACGCCCTTAGGAAGTTGACGTACCAACTACCCCCATCGGGGCCCATAAACCTTTTGGCGTTTCATCTTTTGGGGTTAGGGTTTGTTAGAAAAAAATGATCGCAGAGCAATAAAATAAAAAAAAATGTGGAAATAAAACACAAAATATAAACAATACAATAGTGACACAAATATACGTGGTTCACCCAGTTTGGCCTACGTCCACTAGAGAAATTGCCAGGTCCTTCCTTATTATTATCCAACAAAATGAAGGGATACAACCTACAACACACCCATTGTAACTTCCTCTTCTTTCTCTCACAATATCCTCTCTTAGAATACAATATTCACGATAAAACATAGCTGCAATACAATTCCCTCATAAAAGAGGGTTTCCTTCTAGGGTAAAAAACCCTAAAATAACTTCTACCGTCAGATTTGCGACCTTATAATGAACGGTCCAGATTAACTATGAAATTACAGTATTTTACAAGGAAAATTTTCCCAAAATTTCTCTTTGGGGGCGCTACCCCTAAATCCCCCACCAGAGGGGGGCTACAAAAATTGTCTCCACCCCCCTTGGACCCCCCTAGCGACAGTTGTGGGGGGAATATCCCCCCCACACCCCCTATTAGGGAATGGGGTCCAAGAATGAATGAAACAAACCTATGAATCAAGAAAATAATCATTCTCCACAACCAACAGGGTTTTGGATTTTCTTTCTGTTAAAAAGGCCTCTAGAACCTCATTGTAAACATCATCATCTTCTTGTGAATGAGCATAGCCATCACATATATTCTAAGAGATAAGTTTCCAACATTCTAGCGAGTCATTCACTCTGTAATTTTGTAGTTTCTGTACATTCTCTCATTAATAAAAATTGTGCATTACTATATCTATGTGTTTATTGCAATATGTTTGTATATTTCATTGTTATATCTCCATATTCATTTCATTCTAAAAATAATCTGAATTAGTGGTATTAGAGCATGCTGCTCCATGTCGTTTCTTAGTGCATGTCCCCGACGAGGTCAGAGAATAAAGATTTAGGTCTCGAGATAGTTTCTCTTGAGGACAACCGCTCTCACCAGCCCAAGCAGCCTCCCATGGGAGAAGAAAAGAGAGATGTGGGAGTAGAAGATCCCATCAAGCTATTTCTCGCGGAAACCCTCGTGCAACCGAGGAACGTGATGTTGCAGAATTTTTCCCAAATCCTTCAATGATTGCCGACAATAACAAACCCATCTTCGTCAGGGAGCCGCTTTGAAGACGCTACTCCATTCAAGGTACAAGTTAATTTTGATATTCCCATATTTGAAGGTTAGATCGATGCAGATGATTTGGAAAAATGGTTAAATTGTCTAGAAGGTTATTTCTCTTTTCACAATTTTTTCGACAGAGAAAATATCACCTTTTCACTCCTTAAGAATCTCCCCCATGTTAAACATTGGTCAGAAACTTACTAGGAGAAAAATTCCATAGAGGAGTCTGGAATATTTGGGGCCGATCCCACTTGGGATTGTTTTATGGATGCGGTCAAGGAGAAATATTACCTTGTGGGAAACTATGATGACCAATACATGATATGAACCACACTACATCAAAAGAGAGAGCAAGTAGTTCTGGATTTCACAAATATCTTCCATACCTTGCGCACCAATCTGGGTATCAAAGACTATGAGCAACATCCAGTTCTGAAATACCATGAGGCTCTACACAGGTACATCCAAATCAAAATGGAGTTTCTGGACATCTCATCAGTGGGAGCATGTTATTGATATGTTATCAAAATTGAGCATAAATTTAAGCACTGGAAAAAGTGGCAATTTGGGTTTGAAAATCTATAACAACCAAAGTACGGTAAAGGCATTCCTATTCTAGATAACTACCAATCACAAGAAAACCAGTCCAAGCCATAGGAAAAAAAGAGCAATGAGAAGACGAAGAAGGAAATTGGGAAGTGGTGCGACTTCCACAAAATTTCTTGGCACAACATCGATGAATGTCACTCGAACCAGTCATTGGTGGCCGAGCTCAAAGAAACCGATCCGAGCATCGAATCAGACTCCAATTTAGACAATAGTAAAAGGAGACAGATAATTGATGCCAAACCCATTGCTACCATCGCGACCACAACAATCTAACCAGAAGAACAAGAGGATCTTGAGGAGGGGGAGCACCTTTTCCATTCACAGATGTGGGTGAAGGGGACTCCGTTTCATTTTATTGTTGATTGTGGAAGCCAAAAGAACCTCATCTTAGCAGAGGTCATCAATTATTTGGATTTGATGACAACACCATACCTGCAACTATACAAAATTGGATGGCTCCACTAGGGATGATATCTTCGTGTTAGCCAACAGTGCCTCCTGTCATACAACATAAATCCCTTGAAGGATGAGGTACTTTGTGATGTTTCTCCATAGGAAGTCTGTAATGTTCTATTAGGCTAGCCATATATGTGTAGACATCATGATATTTATGATTCTCAACCCCATAGCGCCATTTTTACTCTGGGGGGTCAACCCTACATGATACCAGAGGTAGTTCCAACTACCGTACCGATAAAACATTATCACAAAGTAATCTCTCATACCGCAAAGTTTAGCCTCTTCACAACTTGGTTAGAAGAGAAGGAAAATGAAACCACTGCATTCTTTTCCCAACACCCTTCTATCCAGGAGAATCATATCAACAAGATTTTAGAAGAGCACCAAGATATTCCTACTGCACCTAAGGGGGTGCCTCCACACTGCCCAGTCAAACCAAGTTATTATAAATACATTCATGTTCTTCATGATGCATCTTCATCGATAGATTACTCCCACACTTAGGAAGATCATGCAGCTAGATTGGTTAAATATATCCAACCCCTCCAACAACAGGTTCATACCATCCTTCAACAATATAAGCATGACAAGTTCTTCAGCAAGGCAAGCAACTCACCAAGGTTCAGATTCAACAAAAGCTTCCTCGGGGACTTGACACAATGGAGACCATTGATTTTTAAGGGGGGAGGATTAATCCAGGATAAAATCAGTGGCCACCCACCTATTCCACTAGCTCAAAATAGGGGTTTCCATCTTGGCAATTGTTCTACAACTTTTGAGGTCCTAAACTTTTGAGGTCGTTTTGAGACCCTAAACAACATTTTTTAGGCCCATCACAGTCACATTGTAGGATTTAGCTAGAGTGTGACAGAAAAATGTGTAGTCCTTGGATAGACCTTTCAAGTGAGATATCATGCACCCCAAATAGAGATTGTATGCAAAAGGTACGCCCTTGGGAAGTTGACGTACCAAATGCCCCCATCGAGGCCCGCAAACATTTTGGCGTTTCATCTTCTGGGGTTAGGGTTTTGGATTTTATTTATGTTAAAAAGGCCTATAGAGCCTCATTGTAAACATCATAATATTCTTACGAATGAGCGTAGCCATCACATATCTTCTTAGAGATAAGCTTCCACCATTCTAAGGAGATTCACTCTGTAATTTTACCGTTTCTGTACATTCTCTCATTAATAAAAATTGTGCATTTTTGTAATTTTTTGTTTATTGCAATATCTCTGTATATTTCATTGTTATATCTCTGTCTTCATTTCATTTTGAAAATAATCTAGATCACCCTTACAATTGGAGAAACATTCACAAAAAATATTCACACCTTGTCTCATCTGATTTTGATGACTAGATGAAAGGGTTGCATGAGGACATACAACAACTTAATTTTTGGGGAGACGCTGAATCTTTGTTTTGGTCATTTTGTGACATATTTTCCATTGTCTAAATCATTCTTTTTTTCCTATCATTAACACTTATCATTATAATTTTGGTGATTAAGAATAAGATAGAAGCTTGAGGTATCCTTCATTACATTCCTAAATTGGCATTTTCTTTCTCCTTTCTATTAACCATTAGGAGGTGGTAGTGTGTTATGTTATTATCCTATGAATAATTATTGGATGGGATATTTCTACATATCCATGAGTTGCATATATACTTTTAGCATGTCGCGAATATAGGAGTCAACTACCCTTAGTAGTTGCAATGGAAGAATTTTTGGATAAGTTGCTACAAGTCACGTGGTCATTCTGGATCCTACCCTACAGGTTTCTATAGATATTGTAGGCCATTATGGAGCCTGCCTCATTTCCTTTTGTAGGTAGTTACATCATTAACAAACAATCTAGCATGTATCTTAAATTTGATTGGGTGTAGATAGAATATTGGAAACCACTCGTGCGTTTGGTTGAGATTAGTAGACTATTATAACCACTTGAAAATATTTGATTCTAAAGTTGGTTTATATTTATATATTTGTTATTTTTGTTAAAAATAGTTTTATTTATAAAAGGGAGGAGCATAAATGAAGAAGGGATTGATAATTTTTGGATGAAGAAATCAGTTCCAGATTGTTAAAAATATTTTGTTAATACAAGGGAAGTCCTAGTTTCACTCATTATTTATGTTGTTATATAAATAATGGGTTGATTAGTTTAATTTTTTTTTTAGGCTAGTATCGAAACTCTTTTGGAGGAGGTAGAGCCAATCATTAAATCATGGGTGTAGTTGTTTCTTGTTTTCATTACAATAGTCATTTACTTCTACTCTATATTTATGTCAGTTAATTTTTTGTGTGTTTATCCTAGCTTCCATAGAATCATCATAGTATTGTTGATTAATACAAACAACTTGTATTCATATTATTCTGGAATTTCATTTAGTTATTGCAAGTGTACTTTCCATTTTGCAACGTGTAACTGATATTTCCATTTTACACAGTATGATTGATTTTACAATTCAAATCCAGAAATACAGACGCAATTCCAATTCTTGTATTAAATTCAATTTACTTCTATAGAAGCATCTAAAAATCTAGTAACAAAGAGACCCGAGGCCTATACATTTAGATGATGGTATCTCACATGTCTTTTGATCCTCAGGTTAATGAAATAAATGATCATTTAGTTAACTATATTTTACTTAATTAATATGGTGATGAATTGGCTATTAGTTGTGGAAAACTTTTATATTGTGGCAAGAGTTTAATACCAATATCCATGTTCGTTTATTTTTAGATAGAAGTCAAAATACCATGATTCAACTAGGAGAGAATTGATTTGTATTTATAAAAACCTGATAGTGATATGGTTGGAATGTAATTTTTAAAACTTACCAAGTGAAGAAATGGATACATATGCTTACAAAACACTTAAGGTGAGGGGGTTAAATATAATAATGAGAAGTTTAGATTCTTGTGCACAAACAATAAATGATCATATATATCATACAATAAATAATGTACTATTAATATATAATAATGGAAATACAATATAATATATAATTATTCTATAACAAAATAATTTATAGAATGATAATTATTATATATTGATATATAAAATTATTATATAATAATATAAAAAATTTATTATTATTATTATTATTTAATTAAAATAGGAAGATTTGTATTATAAAAATATTGCAAAAAAATTTGCAATAGAAAGTACATGCATAAAATTTCTAATTAAAAATTACATAGAATAGTATGTAAAATGTTGATAGAAAGTGCCTAAAATATTTAGAACCCTGTAATACATATGTCAAAATTGACATAGAAGAGGAGGAATAACATCATCCTGAAGTAATGAAGAATGAAGGGATTAATTCTAAAGTGACCTTGTTATTGATGAATAAGGTCCCAAATTTTTTGTTGATTTCTTGGGAGAATAACCGATTGAATTATGTATTGTTACTTCTCAAAACATGATAAAACATAATCTAGGGAAAGAAGGAATCAAGATGTCTAATTTGACTAAGAGCTGAGGCAAGTTTGACATCCCAAGAATTGGTTCACTTGACCAGACGTATATGTTGATTAAGGTTGGTTGTCATTGATGTCAATCCTTGAAGAAAGTCCGGTAGCAAATTCTGGTAGCACAAAGGTTTGGGTAATGGACCCAAGTTTGTTTGATTTAAAGATGACTCATTATTGTCTTGTCATCGTTGATAAGAAGTACAAATGGAGGAACTCCAAAGTGGTCCCCTTATGGTGAAATCCCTCATGGGAAGACGCTTTGCGGATTGAGTTATCCTAGAAGTATGGTTAGAGAACCCATGTTTAATTGTGGAATAATGAGATGAAGGTCAGTGAAACTATCCTAGATGGATAGTGCTTGTCATGCCATTTTTGGTGGTATGTGCAACATCTCATAACTCCTCACGGTTATATAGTTATGGCCATGTGAAGTTGGAGAACCCTCATGAGTCATCTAGAAGCCCCTAAAATTCAAAGTGTTTGCAAAAGAAATTATTTAAATAATAAAGTTAATGGAAAAATCCCTAAAATAAGGAAAGTGGAATGCTACATGAAAGTATAAATAAGAGGCAAGGCTCTCTCATTTAATCACACTTGAACACAATGAATATCTTTTGTTGTGTGAGGCTTATTGCAAGTACTCATTGATACATCTAAAGTTGTGAAAGTCTGAGGTAGTAAGAAGGGTTGACAAAGAAATTCTCGGAATTATAACGAATACTAAAAACCCCTATTTTTTGAGGCATACACGGGCTGCCAGTGTATTAGGGTGCGTACAAACTGAGGTGTATGCGGGATGATAGTGTATTAGGGTGCATACATGTTGGTAAAGCCATGGAAACTTGATAAGATGAATATTCATAGGTTCTAGATTCTAAGATCAAGCTCCCAGGAGGTCAACAGTGCTCAGATACATCAAATCTATCCATTGGTTCAAAAGGTATGTCTTATTTCTATGAATAGTTGGATTTTGATGTATGCATGAGAAATGGTTATGGAGATTTGAGGATTCTCCTTAGAGAGACTAGTGGCTGCATGGGATCTTTTGCATAATTCATATCTACAGAAATACAGTGCTGGTATATTTATCATTGATACTTCTTGTTGAGGCACATCTTCTATTTCTTGGCATATGGATAAGGTTTTTTGGTATATGGTTAATGTATTGAGAGGCTAAATATCAGAGATGGTTTGAAGTCTAGATCATGTGAGGGATATTATACATGTTTATGATTACACACATTTATATGTCACACAAATAGAGAAAGATATAGATATTTTGGGTAAAGAGGATGTGAGAACATGGTACAAGTATAGTGTGGATACAATGACAAGTTACAGAGGGTCAGAAGTTTTCAAGAGAAAGTAAACCCTAGTTCTCAGAAGGCATACATAGGCTGCATAACAGTTTGGTCGCATACATACGTGGTCTGCATAATAGATAGGACACGTACATATGTGTGTTACAACACTATAGGTCACGTACCTATTGTATTTTTGTTGATACATGTTCAGTTCAATTACAAAATGATTACAGAGTAGTTGTATAGGTTGGATGCAGGTCAATGGTACAGGTTGATATAGTTGTACATTGGTATATCTCACAGTGATAGTGTGACAGTGGTTTCATTATTCTACTTATACATCAGGGCAGTTGGATGGGGAAATGACAGGTGGTTGTAGCCACCTTCCGGTTGTAGCCGGAGAACATAGGTGGTTGTAGCCTCCTTCTAGTTGTAGCCAAAGAATTGGGGAGTTGTAGCTTCCCTCAGGTTGTAGCCTGAGAAACTAGGGGGTTGGAGCCTCCTTCTAGTTGCAGCTGGAAAACAAAGGAAGTTGTCTCTTCCAATGAAATTTGTCTCTTCCAATGAATGTAATTCTTCAAGACATATAAGAAAAAGTATTTTGTGGTTTTCTCCTGCTTTGGGTTTCCATGTAAAACACTGGTGTACTGTGTATGTGTATGATTGTTCATTTGTTCATTGCTTATATACTTTGCAGTTATTGGATGATAATGCTACATTGATATAACACTTGGATTATATGGTTAAAAAGGATTAATTTCTCTATTAATGATTCACCCCCCCCCCCAGGTAATCCAACAATTGGCATCAGAGCAGGTAGATCATGGAGAGAAACAACTTGTATAAAAATGGGATACTACAGTTTGATGGACAAAAATATGCATTTTGGAGCATAATGATGAATACATATATACAAACACAGGGATTTGAAATTTGGCAATCAATTGTAGATGGATACACAGTACCAGTAGTTCCACCAACAAATGACAAAGAAGTAAAACTCGGTCAGAATAATTCCAAAGCCACAAATGCACTTTTGAATGGTCTTGGTGAAACGGTATTCACCAAAGTTGCACATTGTAAATCCGCTAAAGAGATTTGGGAAAAAATTCAAAATATTTATGAAGGAGTTTCAAAAGTGAAAGCAACAAATCTTCAAACTTACAGAGGTCAGTTCGAACAACTAAAGATGAAGGAAGATGAGAATATTGCAACTTACTTCTTACGAGTTGATGAAATAGTAAATGAAATCATGGGATTGGGAGAAGAAATTCAAGAATCTGTAATTGTTCAAAAGGTACTAAGATCTCTTCCTATGAGATTTGACCCTAAGATATCAGCACTAGAAGAAAGAGAATATCTAAAATCAATAAGCATGGACGAACTACATGGACTCTTCACAACATATGAAATGAGAACTGAACAGGAAAATACAGATGTAAAAGAAGCAACCTTCAAAGCATCCAAAAGATCAAAGCAAAAGGGAAAGTAACAAGAAAAAGAACATAGCAACAATAGTGACGTCTCATAAGATGATGAAGAAGTGGCCAACTTTTTCAAAAGACTGAACAAGGGAACCAACGACAGGTATAGAGGTAAGATTCCTTTAATTTGTTTTGATTGTGATGGTATTGGTAATTTTTCTAACAAATGTCCTCATACGAAAAACAGAAATGATGAAGGTTACTCAAAAATAAAAATAAAAACATGTAAAGGAAAAAAGAACCACAAAGAAAGTTTTCAACAAACGCTTATGCACCAAAGAATACATCTCATCATTAGATGAAGATGAAGTCAATGACAGTGAGACAAAAATAGTTCTATTCACGAAAGTAGAAGACTCTGATAAAGAAGACTCCAAAGAAGAATATGAAGAAGCCGAAGAAGAATATGAAGAAGTTGAAGAATATGAAGAAGTCGAAGAAGAAATTGAAGAGGAAGAAGTTGACTATTGAGAAGAATTGTTGAGTTCCATAGAAATTATCAGAAGAGAAAAGAGGAAAAACAAGAAGCTACAAGGGGAACTAGACAAGAAAGAAGACACTCAGAAATTAGAACAAATGATCACAAATTTGAAGGTTCAAATTGAAGAAGATAAAAGAATTGAAGAAGCACTCAAAGAACAACTAGAAGGAAGAGACAAGATCATTGAAAATTTGGAAGCAGAGTTTGTGACATTAAGAAAGTATCTTCAAAAGAAAAATATGCAGAACAACTCAAATGTTTTGAATGACATTATCAGTAGTCAAAGGCGTAATCATGACAAGTATGAAATTGGATACAATTAGACAGAAAATGGATCAAGCTCCAAAACAACAGAACGAGAAACATATCCAAAAAGCTATGCAGAAACAAATAAAGGGGATAAGAATGTCTACAGAGAAAATTATAGGGACACTCCTCCGTCGAGAAGATTCAAATTTCAAAATCAACGACCGACAAAAATAGATAGGTCTCAGGTAGAAGTAGGATTCATAAGAGCACCTCCTTTCAGAAGATATTCAACTCCTAGGTATCAAACTATATTTTTTGGTTTATGTTATGCATGTAATAATTTTGGACATAAATATGTGAATTGCAAAGCTAACAACAGGAATATAAACAGCTTTGAAAGTCATACACAAAAGGGTTATCCAAGAAGGCCTAGTGAAACAAAGAGAACAAGTTACAACATGTTTGAATCATTAAGCACTAAAGTGGAATTCTACAAGTGTAAAAACTTTGTACACAGAAAAATATTGTAGAATGACAATCCCTCCTAGAGAACCACAACAGAACAACAACAATCAAAGACAGGAACCGCAGAAAAGGACATGGATAAGAAAGAAGAATCAATACAACAATGAAGAATGCGCACTCACTCTACAAGCTAAGCAGAAGAAATGTGGTTGGTATGTTGACAGTGTCTATTCAAAACACATGAAAGGTGATAGAGACAGGTTTCTTAGATTAAGAAAGGAAAGATATGGATCAGTCTCCTTTGGAAATGATGATTCAACTAAAATCATTGCAAAAGGAACAATCAGAATTGGGAACAAGAATACAAAGGCATAAAATGTTCTACTAGTAGAAGATATGGAACATAATATTCTAAGTGTGAGTCAAATTTGTGAACAAGGTCATAAAGTTACTTTCGATTCACAAAAGTGCGAGATAAGAAAAGAAGGTTCAAGAAAATTTATTGCTACAGTTGCGAGAACTTCAAGCAACATATATGTGTTAAGTGAAATTGGAAATGAAAAGTGTTGTCTAGGAAAGGAAGATGAAAGTTGGCTATGGCATAGAAGAATGGGTCACATACATTTTGATAACGTTGTCAAAGTCAACAAAAGAGAAGAAGTCATAGAAATTCCCCAGATCACGAAACCAACCAACACTTTATGCAAGCATTGTCAACAAGGAAAGCAAACAAAGAGGAGGTTCAAATCAAAGGAATATTCAACGACAAGACCATTGGAAATTGTGCATACTGATCTAGTTGGACCAACTACAACAAAGGGTTTAAAAGGCAGTCCATACAATAGTTCACATTCAAAACAGAGTAATGCTAAAAAACAATACCGACAAAAATCCCTACGAGCTATAGAAAGGAAGACCAACAAATGTGAAGCACTTTAGAGTTTTTGGAGTCGAATGCTACATCAAAAATAAGATGGCAGAATGAGAAAGTTTGAATCTCTTGTGGAAAAAGGAGTACTTGTTGGTTACTCAAGTACAAGGAAAGCATACAAGTGTTACAACCTGAGATTGAACAAAGTTGTGGAAAGCATCAAGATACCAATTGATGAAATGGGTAGACAAGAATTAAAGGAAGAAGAAAATGAATCAATGGAACAACTTTACGAAGAAGAAACATAATATAAAAAAGAAGGGGAAGATGAAGAGAATACGACAAAAGCAGAAGAGCAAGTTCAAAAAGTGACTCCAAAGTACGAGTACAAAAGAATCATCCTTCAGATCAAATTATCAGAAACAAAGATGCAGGAGTTGAGACTAGAAAAATAATGTGTTCACCAGAAAAAATGCACCTGACACTCTCATCTACAATTGAACCAAATTGTTTTGAAGAGGCCAACATGGATGAATTTTGGAATAAGGCCATGGATGAAGAATTGGATCAAATAGAGAAAAATGACACTTGGGAATTGGTTCCAAGACCAAAGGATAATAATGTGATCGACACAAAGTGGGTATTCAAGAATAAATCGCATGAAGATGGACATGTTACAAGGAACAAGGCTAGATTGGTATGTAAAGGATATGCACAGGTTGAAGGAATCGACTTTGAAGAGACATTTGCCCCAGTTTCCAGAATGGAAGCAATTCAATTTATTTTATCTTATGCATGGTCCAAAAATATCAAAGTGTAAAAGATGGACATAAAATCAACTTTTCTAAATGGGGAACTTGAAGAAGAAGTCTACATTGAACAACCAGAAGGATTTCAGTTGTCAGAGAACGCAAATTATGTGTGTAAATTAAAGAAGTCCATGTATAGTCTAAAACATGATCCTAGAGCATGGTACTCTAGATTGGATAAATATCTACAACAAGTAGGGCTCATAAAAGGAAGTGCAGACAACAACCTCTACATCAAGGTAAGTCAAGATAATATTTTATTAATTGAAGTTTATGTTTATGATATTATTTTTGGTAGTGATGATGACAGGTTAAGCCAAAAATTTGCAAAGGACATGCAAAATGAATTTGAAATGTCATTACTTGGAGAACTATCCTTCTTTCTGGTACTTTAGATACGTCAAAGAAACCAAGGAATTTTTATTTCTCAAACCAAGTATATCAGAGAAATGCTAAAGAGGTTCAGAATGGAATATTGCAAACCAGTTATCACTCCCATGCAAAACAGTTGCAAGTTGAGCAAAGATGATGATTCAAAGTCTACAGATCAGAGGCAATACAGGTCAATGATTGGTAGCCTACTATATGTGACAACTTCCAGACCATATGTAATGCAGTAATTTCGACAGGTGGCACAATTTCAAGCAACACCAAAGGAATCACATGTATTAGAAGTGAAGAGGATTTTAATATATCTCAAAGGAACATAAGAGTTTGAATTATGATATCCAAAAGGAAATGATATATCACTTATTTCCTACACAAATGAATATTGGGAAGGTTGTATTGATGACCAACGAAGAACCAATGGAGAAGTTTTCTACTTGGGTGAGCGTTTAGTATGATGGCTAAGCAAAAAACAATCATAAATATATTTATCTACAGCGGAGGCAGAGTATATTGTAGAAACAACATGTTGTACACATGTTCTTTGGATGAAACAAACTCTGACAGATATGCAGGTTGAGTATGATGAGCCCATTCCAATCTATTGTGATGATACAAGCGCCATTAGTATCTCAAAGAACCCGGTTATGCACTCCAAGATGAAGCACATTCCAATCAAGTATCACTTTCTAAAGTAACAGGTTGCGGAAAAGAACATCAAAGTTGAGTATGTGGGTACAAAAGAACAAGTGGTAGGCATCTTTACAAAACCTCTTCCACAGGAAGCCTTTGAGTATCTTCGCTAGAGACTTGGAATTATTTCTACTCCAAAATGAATGCTTTTGAATGCTTATCTTATATGTATTAGATGTACACAAGGAATCATCATAAAGAGGACAATTCAGTTAGGGGAATAAACCCTAGATGGAAAGATACCTTTGCCATTGATGACAAAAGGGGAGAGTTTTATCAGATGCAGAGGACAAAGGCATGATTCCAGGGGGAGCAATGGTCACAGAGATACAGAGGACCTAGGCATGATTCCAAGGGGAGCATGAGTGATACGAATTTAGTATTGCATGACATGATTTTAGTACTAGATCAGAGTGTTTCTATCAATTCCAAAGGGGGAGATTGTTGATTAAGGTTGGTTGTCATTGATGTCAACCCTTGAAGAAATCTCGATAGAAAATTCTAGTAGCACAAAGTTTTGGGTAATGGACCCAAGTTTGTTTGATGTAAATATGACTTATTATTGTCTTTTCATGGTTGATAAGAAGTATAAATGGAGGAACTCCAAAGTGGTCCCTTTACGGTGAAATCCCTCATGGGAAGATGCTTTGCGGATTGAGTTATCCTAGAAGTATGGTTAGAGAACCCATGCTTAATTGTGGAATTCTGAGATGAAGGTCAGTGAATTTTCTAGTGAAACTATCCTAGATGGATAGTGCTTGTCATGCCATTTCCTTTGGTATGTGGAACGTCACATAACTCCTCACGGTTTGAGAGTTATGGCCATGTGAAGTTGGAGAACCCTCGTGAGTCATCTAGAAGCCCCTAAAATTCAAAGTGTTTGCAAAATAAATTATTTAAATAATAAAGTTAATGGAGAACTCCCTAAAATAAGGAAAGTGGAATGCTACATGAAACTATAAATAAGAGGCAAGGCTCTCTCATTTAATCACACTTGAACACATTGAATATCTTTTGTTGTGTGAGGCTTATTGCAAGTACTCATTGATACATCTAAAGTTGCGAAAGTATGAGGTAGTACAAAGGGTTGACGACGAAATTCTTGGAATTATAGAGAATACTAAAAAACTCTATTTTCTGAGGCGTACACGAGTTGACAATGTATTAGGGTGAGTACATACTGAGGCGTATGTGGGCTGACATTGTATTAGGGTGCGTACATGTTGGTAAAGCCATGGAAACTTGAGAAGATGAAGATGCAAAGGTTCTAGATTCTAAGATCAAGCTCCTAGGAAGGTCTACATTTCTCATATACATCATATCTATCCATTGGTTCAAAGGGTATGTCTTATTTCTATGAATAGTTGGATTTTGATGTATGCATGAGAAATGGTTATGGAGATTTGAGGATTCTCCTTAGAGAGACTAGTGGTTGCATAGGATCTTCTGCATAAGTCAGATATACAAAAATACAATGATGGTATATTTATCATTGATACTTCTTGTTGAGACACATCTTGTATTTCTTGGCATATGACTAAGGTTTTGTGTTATATGGTTGAGAACTTGTATTGGTTGATGTATTGAGAGGCTAAATATCAGAAAGGGTTTGAAGTATAGATAATGTGAGGGATATTATACTTGTTTATGATTACACACATTTATATGGCACATGACTAGAGAGAGATATAGAGCTTTTGGGTAAAGAGGATGCAAGCACAGGGTACAAATATAGTCTGGATATAGTGACAGGTTACAAATCTATGTGAAATAAGTTATAGAGGGTCGGAATATTTCAAGAGAAAGGAAACCCTAGTTTTCAGAAGGCATACATAGGCTACATAACAGTTTGGTTGCGTACATACGTGGTTTTCATAACAGATAGGGAACGTACATACGTGTGCTGCAACACTACAGGTCGCGTACCTGTTGTATTTTTATTGATACATGTTTATCTCAGGTACATATTGATTACAGGGAAGTTGAATAGGTTGGATGCAGGTCAATGGTACAGGTTGATACAGTTGTACATTGGTATATCTCACAGTGACAGTGTGACAATGGTGTCATTATTCTACTTATAGATTAGGGCGGTTGAAAGGGGAAAGGACAGGTGGTTGTAGCCACATTCCGGTTGTAGCTAGAGAACATAGGGGGTTGTAGCCTCCTTCTGGTTGTAGCCAAAGAATTGGATATTTTGAGCTTCCCTTAGGTTGTAGCCTAAGAAACTAGGGGTTTGAAGCTTCCTTCCAGTTGTAGATGGAAAACAAAGGAAGTTGGTGATTCCAATGAATGTAATTCTTCAAGACATATAAGAAAAATCATTCTGTGGTTTTCTCCCACTTTGGTTTTCCACATAAAACACTGGTGTATTGTGTATGTGTATGATTGTTCATTTGTTCATTGCTTATTTACTCTGCAGTTATTGGATGATAATGCTACATTGATATAACACTTGGATTATATGGTTAAAAATGATTAATTTCTCTATTACTGATTCACCCCCCCTCTCAGTCATTCAACATTATGATGATTATCAAAGAATATCCAATCACTATTAAATTTTGAATGTTGCATGATATAGGAATTTTAAATCCTCGATATAAACCATAAACTTCTGGCGATTTTCAATACTCGATATAAATCCCTACTTCTAGCATAGCTCTATAAATGACATAATGTTAGAATATTCAAGAATACTGAGAGGGGGCGTGAATCAATATAGATTTATTTCAAAAACTTTTAACCTTCAAGAAATACATAAACATTAACCATTAATCATTCCATTCATCATAACATAAAATCATACACATTGCACATATATTTTTACGTGGAAACCCAACTGGGAGAAAGACATGGAAACGTTTTTTAAGTAGTTTCAAGATTTTAAAAGCACCAACTTGAAGGAAGCACCCACTCCCTGGGTTTTCTAGAACCTACTGGAAGGAGACACCAATCCCATTGGAATATTCTAAATGATGATACAGGATCAAATCAAACTTCAAATACAATCCCAAAATCACTTCTTAAATCTACATACAAAACTTCTCATAACTGTACCTCAAATCTGCAAACTTATAAGATTCACCACGAGCTCAATTTTTCATTTTTGATTCTAAAACTTGAACCTAAGATATTAGGATAATTTATCCATCTAATTAAACAAGTGTAATTCAATTTGGACCTACCAAGCTTCAGATATAACTGTTTTACCTCAAACATCTATTTTGGAGTAGTTTATGGATTAGTCATAAACCCTAACTTCCAACAAGTATAACTACATACCTGTAATGAATCAGGATATAAAACTTGTACCCAATATTATTAAATATCTTCTCTGAAATTCCTCCAAGTTATTCTCCTTGAATCGTCCCCCCCAAAAAGTTATAGTGAAAATGGAAATATGACTTGTTTTGAAGAAGAAAACTCTAGTTTAAATAACCTCAACTTCTAGTGAAATAACTCCAAACCTGTAATGAGTAAAGACCTACAATTTTTACCTTAGATTCTTCATTATTGCTTCTAAACCACTTCCAAGTTTCACTATCTTAATCATTCTAGAAAAAAAAAAATTATATTGAAAATTACAAGATGACCTTCAAAGACAAACCTTAGAACAAATCATCGCAAGGCTTCATCTTCCCTTGGAATTTCTCCCTTCTTGGTTTCATCTTCCCTTGGAAATTCGCTCCTATAGGATGAAATTCACTCCTATTCATTGGATACGTCGAATTGGTGTGTTCCAAATTCCAAATGAGGCTCCTTTTCTTTATATGAGTCTTCTCCACAGGAGGGGGTGCAACCAAGGGTCACACCTCTTCCTTAAGGATCACTGACCTTAGGGGATTATTTACTTTACTTTAGGGGATTCTTATCTTGGATTTAGAGGCTTCTTCACTTGGATTTAGGGGATTATTCTATTGTTTTTGGGGATTATTCAAGGCTCCTTTAAGGATCCATTTGTGTACAATTCAAAGTGGGTATGTGGAAAGAATCACATGTTATCTCATCCCGTGAGGGCGATGCTTAAGAGCTACACCATAAGGGGACCACTTTGGAGTTATATAAACTTATGTCAATAATCCTTCAATTCTATTCAAGGATTCTTCAAGTGGACACATCATCATCACTTTTAGGGGCTTCTAGCTTTGGTTTAGGGATTATTCTAAGGTTGACATCAATGAAAACCAATTTTCAACAATCTCCCCCTTTGTCATTGATCGCAACTTAGTAAAACAATCATACTCCCCCTATCTTTGTGCTCTAATCCAAATTATTGTACTGTTCTCTTTTCTTCATGCTGACTCCCCTTGTCTTCATGCTTCTAGTTTTACTATTTTTCTCTCTCCCTTTGACACCAATGGAAAAGGGTAACTCCCCCTGACAATATTCCCATTTTTTTTCTTGTAGAAGATTATGGAAATCAATTTGGAGTATAAATTACTCCCAGTTTTTGTCGAGTATACTCAAAGGTATCTGTAGGAAGAGGTTTTGTTAAGATGTCTACAATTTTTTCTTTTATGCCAATGTACTCCAACTTGATATTCTTTTTTGTGTCTTGTTCCCGTAGAAAGTGGAACTTAATAGGATTATGTTTGATCTTGGAATGCATC
The DNA here is from genome assembly GCA_009831015.1 of Picea engelmannii. Classification (NCBI taxonomy): domain Eukaryota; kingdom Viridiplantae; phylum Streptophyta; class Pinopsida; order Pinales; family Pinaceae; genus Picea; species Picea engelmannii. The sequence continues at coordinate 251,186 of ML804258.1, read as the reverse complement.
ACTGGATTCTTGGAGATTCTTATAGCATTGGTTTTGTGACAGAGTATCGTATTAGGCTCATCATATCTCACTTGTATGTCTTGTAGGGTTTTCTTCATCCAAATAATATGAGTACAACATATTTCTGCTGTGATATATTATGCTTCTGTTGTGGATAAGGATATTGAAGATTGCTCCTTTCTCAAGTAGGACATTAAGCAAACATGTAAGTAGAAATATACTCCACTTGTACTTATTCTATCATCAATACTTCCTTCCCAATCTGCATCCGTGTAAGTGACCATATTTAACTCATTTCCTTTCAGATACCATAACCCAAAATATATTGTTCCTTTAAGATATATAAATATCCTTTTCACTGCTAGAACATGGGTTTCCTTTGGTTCCTCTTGAAATCTTACAACCTATCCAATTTCTTTCATTACATATGGTATTGATGCTGTCACCTAGAATATACTACCAATCATTGATCTGCAGAGTCTTTGACCCGATTCTTTAGATTCATAATCTTTTCTCAACTTGTAACCAATAACCATAGGAGTACTTGCAGGTTTACAGTCTTCCATTTTGAAATTCTTTAACATTTCATTGATGTACTTGGTTTGGGAAATGAATATGCCTTCATCTAGATGAGATATATGGAGTCCCAAGAAGAAATTCAACTCCCCAAGTAGGGACATTTCAAATTCATTATGAATATACTTGGAAAAATTATGACTCAATCTATCATCATCACTTCCAAAGATGATGTCATCAACATACACTTCAATAATAATCATACTGCCTTGATCCACTTTTATGTAAATGTTACTATCTTCATTTCCTCTTATAAATCCTTGTTGATGTAAGTACCTATCTAATATTGAGTACCAAGATCTCAGATCTTGCTTAAGTCCATACAGAGCTTTCTTCAATCCACAAACACAGTCTTCCTTTTATGATAGTAGACACCCTTCTGGCTATTCTATGTAGAATTCTTCTTCTAATTATCCATTTAGAAAATCTGATTTACATCCATTTGATACATTTTGATCCTTTTGGAGCATGCATAAGCCAATAAAATTATGATTTCTTCCATTTTGGCCACGTGAGAAAAGATTTCTTCAAAATATATTCCTTCAACTTGAGCATATCCTTTTCCCATTATTGTTGGTTTGTTACTAGTTACCTTTCCATCTTCGTTTAACTTGTTTATGAAGACCCATTTTGTCCCAATCACATTTTTCATCATTTGGTCTTGCAACTAGTTCCCATGTCTCACCTTATCTATTTTATTTAGTTCTTCTTCCATATCCTTGATAAAATTTTCATGATTTCTAGCTTCCTAAAAGTTACTTGGTTCAACTGTGGACAATAATGAAAAATGTCCTTGTTCATATGCCTGTTCTTGCCTTCTTTTTCTGGTTTCTACTTTAATACTCCTATCTCCAATGATTTGTTCTGGTGGATGATTCCTTTGAACCCGATGGTTAGGTGTCTAAAATCTTGTTGGTTGTTTTCTTCATGTTCTTCTTCTTTCTGCTTCTCTTCTTTCTATTCTTCTTCTTCTTTCTTTAGTTCTTCATTTTCCCATTCTCCAAAGATGTTTGAATTTATTCTTTCCCTCCTAGTCTTCAACAAATCTGTTTAATCAACTTTTAAATTTATGATTTCCAATATCTTGTTGATTATTATATTGTAACACTTATATGCTTTGATTTTGCATGAGTACCCAACAAATATGCCTTCATCCACCCAAGATTCAATTTTTCCAATCTTCTTGTCTTCCCTTTTTATGTAACACTTGCTTCCAAATGCTTTAAAGTGCTTGACATAGGCCAATATTCCTTTCCATAACTTATATGGAGTCTTATCACTATTACTTCTGATCAATCCTTTGTTCAATACATGAATGACTATATTCACTGCTTGTCCCCAAAAGATATCACTTAGCTCAAAGTCATTCAACATGGTTCTGGCCATTTTTTGTAGATTTTTCTTTTTTCTTTTAGCAACTCCATTTTTACAAGGTGTTCTAGCTGTTGAGAATTGTCTTTTTATTCCTTTTTCATAACATAAATACCTAAATTCATTTGAAGTAAAATCACCTCCATTATCTGATCTTAAGCATTTGATTTTCAAATCAGTTTTATTTTCAACTAGTTCTTTTAATACATTGAAACATTTAAAAGATTCTGACTTTTTCTTAAGGAAGCAAACCTAGGTCATTCTGGTGTAGTCATCAATCAATAGCATGAAGTATTGTTTACCATTCAATACTTTTGTTCTCATGGGCCCATATAAATCAATGTGTAAAATATCCAATGGCCTTTTAGTAGAGTATTCATTTGTCTTGAATTCAACTTTTGTTTGTTTTCCATTCTGACAGTGATTGCACATAGTATTTGTTGGCTTTGTCAATTCTAGCATTTTTCTTACAGCTTGATTATTGTTTATCTTGAAAATATTATCAAAGTGTGTATGGACCATTCTCCTTTGCAAAATGCAACTTTCATATTCTTTTCCCAAATAATATCTTTCTTCTTCGATATCATTCAATATGTATATGTTGTTTGGAGTCATTGTCGTTGTTTCCACTAGTCTTCTTGATCCTTCTTTCCTTATTTCACATTATTTTGAATTGAATATAAGTGTGTTTCCATGTTCACACATTTGGCTCACACTTAGCAAATTATGCTTCATATTTTCAACAAGTAGGACATTATTTTCCACAACATCTTTATTTCCAAGACTGACTGTGCCTTTTCCTATAATTTTGGTTGAGTTATCATTGCCAAACATGACTCACCCCTCTTTTTATTTATTTAATGTTACAAATCTATTTTTGTTTCTGTTAATATGCTTTGATCATCCACTTTCAATATACCAATGACTTATTCTATTTTTGGCTTGTAAGGAAAATCCACATTCTTCAATCTTCAATTATTCTTGCTTCCTTTTCCAAGTTCTTTGTTGTTCCCCTATATGATTGAAAGGAACATGCCTATTTTCCATTGAATAAACTATTAGATCACTTCTACAATTTCTGTCTATGCATCCAAATTATTACATTTGTTGGATTATTGAGAGGGGGGTGGATCAATAATAGAGCAATTTAATCCTTTTGAACCATATAATCCAAGTGTTATTTCCATGTAGAATTATCATCCAATAAATGCAGAGTAAATAAGCAATGAAAAAATGAAAAATCATACACATACACAATACACCAATGTTTTACGTGGAAACCCAAAGTGGGAGAAAACCACATAATGATTTTTCTTATATGTCTTTAAGAATTACATTCATTGGAAGCACCAACTCTCTTTTTTTTCCAGTTGCAACAGGAAGGAGGCTCCAACTCCCTAGTTTCTCAGACTAAAACCTAAGGGAAGCTGCAACTCTCTAATTCTTTGGCTACAACCAGAAGGAGGCTACAACCCCCTATGTTCTCTGACTACAACCAGAAGGTGGCTACAACCACCTATCCTTTCCCCATTCAACCACCCTGACGTATAAGTAGAATGATGGAACCACTATCAACTTATCACTTTGAGATATACTGATGTAAACCTGTACCAATAAACCTGCACCAAAAAACCTGTACCAATAAACTTGAACCATGCATCAACTTGTTCCTCAACCTTTAATCAACCTGTACCATAAAAAGTGCATCAACCATGCACCAACATGTACCAAACAACCTGTAATCAACCTATACCATAAACAAGTTCATCCAAGCATGTACCAAGTATGTACCAATCATGTATCAACTACTCACCAACTATGACTCATCAAGATGTACCAACATCATCAACTATACGCCTCATGTATGTGCCAACTCATCGACTACCTGTCTCAACCATGTACCCAACATGTACCTCAACCAAAATCCCTCATCAATTTCATCATCCAAATCTAATTTGTAACTCTGTAACAAACATGGTGTATATGATCACATACCTACAAATATTTCTTAACTTTAACAACAAGACACTAGCATTTTCATCAAACTTTTCTTTAGTCTCACATGACTAGTTTTGGATTAGTCAACAACCCTAACTTGAAATAATAATAACTATGTACCTGTAATGAATAAAGATATGAAAATAGTACACAATATTCTTCAGTGTGTTTTATGCAATTCCTCCAAGTGTCACTACTTGGAACCTCTCAGAAAAGGAGTTATAGAAAAAATGGCATACCTTGTTGAATTCTGGGTTATTCTAGAGAGCGAACTTGTAGAGCATGCCCTGCATGGAATGTTTGTTTTATGGATATGGAAATTTTACATAAAATACTACAAAATGTAATATAAACAAAAAATTTGGTCTTATGTAATTTGGATATTTTATGAGGAAGTTATGACGTTTTTACCCGAAACACCTATTTTAGGACTAGCCACAAACCCTATTTTCCATGGAGTGTAACTCCAAAAATACAACGAACCAAAAGATGAAATTAGTACCAAAGCTACTTGAATATGTTTTCTTAATGGCCTCTCAATTTTGTGGTCTGAATCATTCTATAAAAAACATTATTGCGAAAATGGTGAGATGACCTGTAAATAACATACCTTAGAAAGCATCATCAGAAGAATTTATCCTCTATTGAATTTCAACCTTCTTTACTTCAGCTTATCTCTGAAATTCGGCTTAGATATCCTTTGGTTACCTCAGACACCCGTATATTTTCGATATGCTCAAGTTTTTTTTAAAATGAGAGAGCCTTGCCTCTTATTTATACTTTCATGTAGCTTCCTCAAGGGGTTACCTTTTAACCATCTTAACCCACTTTCCTTATTTTAGGGTTAACCAACTTCTAACCACTTGTCCAATTAGTAATTTATCCATTAAATTTATTATTTAAATAATTTATTTTGTATCCACTTTGACTTATAGTTGACTCATCACTTCACTTTACCTTACGGGGTTACCTTCTAACCATCTTAAACCACTTTCCTTATTTTAGGGCTAACCCACTTCTGACCACTTGTCAACTTAGTAATTTCTCCATTAACTTTATTATTTAAATAATTTCTTGTGTATTAACTTTGAATTATAGTACACTCATCGCTTCACTTTCATATTTACCTTCTAAAAATCTCTTAAACCACTTTGACTAATTTGACCTTTTGGGGCTTCTAGATGACTCATGAGGGTTCTCCAACTTCACATGGCTATAACTCTCTAACCATGAGGAGTTATGTGATGTTCCACATACCACTAGAAATGACATGACATGTATTATCCATATAGAATAATATTACCTGGAAATATATGAAAACTCATACCTTTATCCATCAAACAAACTTGGGACCATTACCCAAACCCGGGTTCTCCAACTTTCTTCAAGGGTTGACATCAATGAAAACCAACCTTAATCAACAATCTCCCCCTTTGGAATTGATGTCAACACTTTGATGCAATATTGAGATCATGTCATGCAATACTGAACTTAGATCGCTCACGATCCCCCTAGAGCCACACCTCTAAGAAATCTCTCCCCCTTTGTCATCAATGGCAAAGGTATTTTTCTATCCGGGGCTGCTCCCCCTTCTCTGGAAAATATACTCAAAGGCTTCCCATAGAAGTGGTTTTGTAAACATGTCTGGCACTTGTTCTTTTGTACCCACATACTCAACTTTGATGTTATTTTTTGCAACCTGTTCCCATAGAAAGTGATACTTGATTGGAATGTGCTTCGTCTTGGAGTTCATCACCGAGTTCTTTGAGATACTAATGGAACTTGTATTATCACAATAGTATCAAATGGGCTCATCATACTCAACCTGTATATCTATCAGAGTTTATTTCATCCAAAGAATTTGTGTACACCATGTTGTTTCTCTAATATACTCTGCCTCGACTGTAGATAAAGATATTGATGATTGTTTCTTTCTTAGCCATGATACTAAACACTCACCCAAGTAGAGCACTGCTCCACTGGTGCTTCGTCGGTCATCAATACAATCTGCCCAATCTGCATCTGTGTAGGAAATAAGTGATATATCCTTTCCTTTTGGATACCATAATCCAAACTCTTTTGTTCCTTTGAGATATCTGAAAAACCTCTTCACTGCTAATACATTTGATTCCTTTGGTGATGCTTGAAATCGTGCCACCTATCCAACTTCCTGGATTACATCTGGTCTGGATGTTGTCACATATAGTAGGCTACCAATCATTGACCTGTATTTCCTCTGATCTATAGATTTTGAGTCATCATCTTTTCTCAACTTGCACTTGTTTTGCATGGGAGTGATAACTAGTTTTCAATCTTCCATTTCAAACCTCTTTAGCATTTCTCTAATTTACTTGGTTTGAGAAATAACAATTCCTTGGTTTCTTTGACATATCTGAAGTCTTAGAAAGAAGGATAGTTCTCCAAGTAATGACATTTCAAATTCATTCTGCATATTCTTTGCAAATTTATGGCTTAACCTGTCATCACTACCAAAACTAATATCATCAACATAAACTTCAATTAATAAAATACTATCTTGACTTACCTTGATGTAGAGGTTGTTGTCTTCACTTCCTTTTCTAAACCCTGCCTGCTGTAAATATTTATCCAGTCTAGAGTACCATGCTCTAGGATCCTGTTTTAGACCATACAACACCTTCTTATTTTACACACATAATTTGCGTTCTCTGACAACTGAAATCCTTCTGGTTGTTCAATGTAGACTTCTTCTTCAAGTTCCCCATTCAAAAAAGATGATTTTACGTCCATATGATACACTTTAATATTTTTGGAGCATGCATAAGCTAAAAGCAATCAGATTTCTTCCATTCCGGCAACTGGGGCAAATGTCTCTTCAAAGTCGATTCCTTCAACCTATGCATATCCTTTACATACCAATCTAGATTTGTTCCTTGTAACCTGTCCATCTTCATTCAATTTATTCCTGTATACCCACTTTGTGTCAATCACATTCTCATTCTTGGTTCTTGGAACCAATTCCCAAGTGTCATTTTTCTCTATTTGATCCAATTCTTCATCCATGGCCTTATTCCAAAATTCATCCTTGCTAGCCTCTTCAAAACAGGTTGGTTCAATCATAGATGAGAGTGTTAGGTGTGTTTGGTCTAGTGAATGGATTCTTCTTCTAGTCTCAACTCTTGCATATATGTTTTCGATAATCTGATCTGAGGGATGATTCTTCTGTACTCATCTGCTAGGTGTATTTGGAGGAACTCGTTGAACTTGCTCTTTTTCTTCTATCAGATCCTCTTCATCTTTCCCTTCTACTTGTTTTTCATCTTTTGTTTCTTCTTCATAAAGCTGCTCCATTGCTTCATTTTCTTCTTCCCTTAATTCTTGTCTACCTGTTTCATCAATTGTTACATTGATGCTTTCCACAACTTTGTTCAATCTCAGGTTGTAACACTTGTATGATTAACTTGTACTTGAGTAACCAACAAGTGCTCATTTTTCCACATGAGAGTCCAACTTTCCCATTCTTCCATCTTCTCTTTTGATGTAGCATTTTTTTCCAATAACTCTGAAGTGCTTCACATTTGCTGTTATTCCTTTCCATAGCTCATAGGGAGTTTTGTCAGTGTTGTTTATGAGCATTACTTTATTTTGAATGTGAATTGGTGTATGCATTTCCTGTGTCCAAAAAATATCTGTCAATTTGGAATCCATTAGCATTGTTCAAGCCATTTCCTGTACTGTCCTGTTCTTTCTTTCAACAACTCCATTCTGTTGAGGTGTCATAGCAATGAAGAATTGTCTTTTTATTCCATGACTGCTACAGTAGTCCATAAATTCCTTTGAAGTGAACTTTCCTCCATTATCAGATATCAAGCATTTGATTTTTGAATCCATTTCATTTTCAACCATTTCCTTGTAGATCTTGAAGTTTTCAAAAGCTTATGACTTATTCTTGAGAAATCAAACTGTAGTAATTCTTGTATAATCATCAAGTAATAACATAAAGTATTTCTCACCTTTTAAACCCTTCATTCTAGTTGTTCCAACTATATCGGTATGCACAATTTCCAGTGGTCTTGTTGTTGAATATTCCTTTGATTTGAACCTGGTCTTTGTTTGATTTCCTTGTTAACAATGCTTGAATAAAGTGTTGGTTGGTTTCGTGATCTAGGGCATTTCTATGACTACTTCTCTTTTGCTGACTTTGACAAGGTTATCAAAATGTATGTGACTCATTCTTTTGTGCCATAGCCAACTTTCATCTTCCTTTCCTAGACAACACTTTTCATTTCCAATTTGAATTAACACATATATGTTTCTTGAAGTTCTCGCAGCTGTGGTAATCAATTTTCCTAAACCTTCTTTTCTTATCTCTCACTTCTGTGAATCGAAAGTAACTCTGTGACCTTGGGCACACATTTGACTCACACTTAGAATATTATGTTTCATATCTTCTACTAGTAGAACCTTTTCTGCTTTTGTATTCTTGTTCCCAATTCTGATTGTGCCTTTTCCAATGATTTTAGCTGAATCATTATTTCCAAAGGAGACTGATCCATCTCTTTCCTTTATTAATGTAAGAAACCTGTCTCTATCACTTGTCATGTGTTTTGAGCAACCATTGTCAACATACCAACCACGTTTCTTTTGCTTAGCTTGTAGAGCGAGTGTGCATTCTTCATTGCTGTACTAATCCTGTTAGGTACCTAAGCTCCATGTAGGTAGAAAAATATATTCAGATGTAATAAAGTTCAATATTAACAAGGCCTTGAAATACAGTAGAATAATTCGGATGTAATAAGACCTAATATAAGCTTCTGATTCTAGAAGGATCTTCCTCTAGATGGTTCTTTTAATAGCCATATTTAGTATAAATAAGAGTCGAGGGTATGAGAACCCTAGCTTGGATATTATTTTAGTAGAGCTCTGCTCGACTTGAGGTTTCCCCCTCAAAGAAGCCCATGAACATTGCTCTCAGAATCAAAGTTCTCTTTCTGGTGTTATTTTGATATCATTTCAGTGTTATTATGATATATTGTTGTTTATCTTTCATTTCTAGCATTTTATTTCTGTTCTGCATACTTTTTATATCTGGAATATTACAAGTGGTATCAGAGCACTTTCCTCGGCATAAATTGTGGATTAATTTTTTTTTTCAGGGTAGAGACACATTCCGACATCTTTAAGCCACACAGATATGTCATTACACACATAAACCCACAGTTGAGGGATTCATACATGCAGGAAATACAAGTGGTACTTAAGCACACATCTGTTGGCCACCCTTGTAACCCCTGTTGGTACCCCTTTGAGTGGTAGCGCATCAGAAAACACCTGTGTATGGATAAACCTAGATTTCCTGAAGCCCTCTTTAGATAAACTGATCATCCTCCTGACTTCTATAGTTCCACCGAGAACAACACTCGGGAAGATACTCTCTAGTACCTGGGTAGTCGGGTAGTACGGCTAAGGGCACGGTCTAGCTTCCTTAGTTGGTGCCCTGAGATATTGGGTCGAGTACTACTATTGGACCCTGCACATATATCAAAGAGCTATAGAACACGGAAAACCCTTATCTGTAGAACCCTTGAATACCTAACCCTTGGGGACAGAAACAAAAAAATAAAACAAACAAGATCTATTGCCATGCAACTATGCTCAGGTTGCCAAATCACTACACATTTCTTCCTGGTTAAGCATTTGGGCATTTCATCACTGCAGTATTCTTCACACCGAAGTATAACTCTGCAGGTGTAAATTTGTGCACCATTATTTGAGACCTATTCCATTGGATTTATCTCTTCGCCCTTATCACATTCATACATATCATTTTTCAGCAAAAAATATTTTGACCCCAGCCACCCCATTTCGGTTCCCTTGTCATCATGGCCCATACCCGTAGCCAAGACTTGGAAGCTCACTTCAATACCTTGCAATTTAATTTCACAAAAACCCAACAAGAAGTGAAACAACTCAGTGCCAATGTTTCCGCCCTCAATACAAACATGCATTCCTCCATCGCCGCCTCAATAGAGGAACTCAAACAAGACATGACTACCCATATTGAATCTATCGTTTCGATGATCTGCACCAAGATGCATATCCCTACAGATAACCCTTTATCTGACCCACCTCCACATATTGAAGCTGAAACTTCTTCTCATTCCCATAATTTTCAGCACCATCACTTTTAGCGTGACTTAAGCCTTCCGCGGGTGGATGTGACCAAATTTGATGGCTCGGATCCCACTAGTAGGGTAACCCAAATGGAACATTATTTCTCTTTATATGGAATTACAAATGACTTAGCCAAACTCCAGTATGGTGTTCTCCATCTAGATCAAGAATGTTGGTAATGGTGGCAATGGAGAAAAACTTCACGTCAAGGGTATATTGCTTGGACACACTTTATGGCAGAGCTTTATCAATGCTTTGACACTGACACCAACCATTTAGGTCATTTGACAAAGTTGAAACAATATAGAACAATGGAAGACTTTATAGCTTCTTTTGAGCACCTGGCTTTTTGGACAGAGGGCATGTATGATGCCTTTTTCTGAGAATGTTTTATCAGTGGCCTCAAGGATAAGATTCGTGCCCATGTCCTCATGGCTAATCCTCAGTTGGGTGGAGGCTACTAAAAGAGATAAAGAAGCACAACAGGTTGTATCTTCTCAAAACTGGAAACCCTCCTTTATTCCGCGCACTAAACCAGTAAATCCCACTGCCCCCTTTGCTCCACTAAAAATCCAAAAATTGACCAGGGCTGAAATGGCTGAATGCCATCTCAAAGGCCTTTGTTATAATTGTGATGAAAAATATTTTCTAGGCCACAAGTGTAAAGAGAAAAAGGTTTTTATGTCCATCTTGGAGGATATTTTGGAAGATGATGTTGAAACTCCCCTTGTGTCTGAGTCACCTGAAACCACTGACATAACCCCTCCCTCAGAACCTCCTGAAGTAGAACCGACCATTTCTCTAAATGATCTCACTGGATTCTCTTCTCCCCAAACCCTTAAGCTAATCGGTTACATCAAGCATAGGAAGGTCATCATTCTTGTTGATAGTGGAAGCACTCGTAATTTTATTCATCGCAACATTGCCCAAGAAACTCATTGCTATATCCATGCAGTCAATAATTTCCAAATCATGATCGCCAATGGAGGCTCCATGAAATATGGAGGGCGTTGTGAAAATGTGAGTCTCCAAATTGGTGACTACCACTCGAAATATCATATGTTTTCTATCGACATGGGAGGTTGTGACATTGTGTTGGGTGAAGACTGGCTAAGGACTTTGGGTCCCATTCTCATGGATTTTAAGGAATTAACCATGCAATTCGACCAGGAGGTCCAACAATATAAGTTCCAAGGCATCACCGTCTGTTCACCTGAGATCATTAGTTCCTATCACATGGAAAAGCTTCTAAAAAAAGGTCATTCTGGCGTTATTGCCCAACTCCATGCCATACAAGAAATTGAGACACCCTCGGTGCCGCAAGACCTCTAATTCATCCTCTCTAAATATCAAGTGGTCTTTTCCTCTCCCCAGGGACTCCCTCCTTCCCATGGTCTTCATGATCATTCCATTCCCCTTGTACTAGGAAGCCTTCCTCCCAATATCCGTCCCTATCGTCACCTCTTTTCCTAAAAAAATGAAATTGAGAAAATGGTTCAGGAACTCCTTAATGCAGATGTTATTCACCCTAGTATGAGCCCCTACTCTTCTCCTGTGGTCATGGTCCTAAAGAAAGAATTTTCTTGGCGAATGTGTCCTGACTTCCGTGTCCTCAACAAACTCACCATTAAAGAAAAAATTCCCATTCTTTTCATTGATGACCTCTTGGATGAATTGAGTGGGGCCTAGTTCTTTACTAAACTTGATCTTTGTTCTGGCTACCACAAGATATGTATGAAACAGGAAGACATTCCTAAGACCGTCTTTAGAACTCATGATGGCCACTATGAGTTTTTGGTCATGCCCTTTGGCTTGTGTAATGCCCCCTCCACCTTCCAAAGCCTCATGAATCATGTCTTTTGTCCTTTTCTCCATCATTTTGTATTATTTTTATTTGATGATATCCTCATCTATAGAAAAACCTGGATAGACCATCTTGCTCATGTGGATCGAGTTCTCCATCTACTCTCTCAGCACCAAGTTTTCCTAAAACTATCTAAATGTGCTTTTGGCACCTCAGATGTCGAGTACTTGGGTCATCTGGTTGGCAAGGATGACGTCAGAGTGGATCCTAAAAAGATTGAATCTATGCAAGACTGGCCTCACCCAAAGACTCTCAAAATCTTGTGGGGATTTATGGGCTTAATAGGTTATTATCGCAAGTTTGTTAAGAATTATGGAAAGATTGCAGCACCTCTCACTGCACTTCTAAAAAATAACTCTTTCACTTGGACTCCAACAACTACTCAAGATTTTCAAACCTTGAAGCTGGCCATGTGCACAACTCCAGTCCTGGCCCTTCCTGATTTCACAAAGACCTTTGTCCTGGAATGTGATTCTTTAGGAAAAGGAATTGGCACTGTCCTTATACAAGAGGGTTGGCCTTTGGCCTTTACCAACAAATAGATGTCTTAACGAAATCTGGGCAAATCAATCTATGAAAAGTAAATGTTGGCTATTCTGCATGTCGTTGATCTGTGGCTCCCTTATCTATTGGGGCAATGCTTCCAAATTAAGACAGACCATCAAAGCCTCAAGTATTTTCTGGAACAACTCATTTCCTCCCCAAAGAAACAAAAATGGGTGACTAAGATCTTTGGATATGATTATGATATCATTTACAAGAAAGGAAAAGAAAATGTGGTTGTGGATGCACTTTCCTGAAATTATGAAGATGAAGGATCCATTTTATCTCTCTCCTTCATTGTACCAGATTGTCTCCAAGCCGTTCACCAGGAATTGCTACACTATCCCAAAAGTTCGCATCTGATACAACAATTGTAGTCCAATTCTCTAGTTTCCCCAGGGTACTCTTGCCTCCATGATGAGCTTCGGTACAAAGGTCATTTGTATTTAAGAAATAAATCAAAATTTAAATCCATGGTACTTTCTGAGCTTCATGCTACACCCACAGCTGGGCACTCCAGGTTTACCAAAACCTATGACAGGGTCAAACATTCTTTTTTCTGGGATGGTATGAAACAAGATGTTAGTAATTTTGTCGCTTAATGTGATGTGTGTCAACACAACAAGGGCGAAACAATCAAATCTCCCGACACACTACAACCACTTCCAATTCCACCTGCTATTTGGAGGGATATCTCTATGGATTTTATTACAGACTTACCCAAATCGGGAAATAAATCAATCATCATGGTGTTTGTTGATCGCCTTTCCAAGTATTCTCATTTCTGTGCTCTTCAACATCCAATGTGGTTCAAATTTTCATGGATCAGGTCTTCAAGCTTCATGGCATGCTGCATTCTATTTTTTTTTATCGCGACCCAACTTTCACCAACAATTTTTGGCAAGAACTGTTCAAGCTACAAGGCACCCAATTGCATCTCAACACAACTTATCATCCCCAGACTAATGGTCAAACTGAAGTTGTCAACAAGTGTTTGGAAACATATTTAAGGTGATTTTCATCAGAAAATAAAAATCAGTGGGCTCAATGGTTACCCCTAGTTGAATGGTGGTACAACACTTCATACCATACAACTACCTGCATGACTCCTTTTGAAGAGGTATATGGAATAAATCCACCTTCAGTTCTCTCATACTCACCAGGTGTATCGAAGGTCCATGTGGTTGACCAAACACTTACAGTTCGAGAGGCTATTCTCTGTACCCTCAAAGAGATTTGGTCATGGCACATAATCGCATGAAGCAACAAGAAGATAAAGGTAGCTCTGAATGTCAATTTGCAGAAGGGGATCAGGTGTTTCTTCGACTACAACCTTACAAGAAAAATTCCCTCAAGGCCGAGGATTATCAGAAGCTGGCACCCAAATTTTATGGTCCTTATATCATTCTCAAGAATGTGGGATAGGTGGCCTATCAGTTATATTTTCCCAGTCATTCTAAGCTACATCATTTTTTTCATGTTTCATGCTTAAAGAAGGTGATTGGAACTAAGTGCCAAATTCAAACGAACCTTCTTGAGTTGGACGAAGAAGGATCTATTTGGCTACAACCACAAGAAGTTTTGGACCAGTGTGAGCATCTCCTGTGTCAATGAACCATCAAGGAAGTGTTAGTCCAGTGGAAAGATACAACTGCAGCACATGCCACTTGGGAACCAGCTACCAGTTTGCAACAATTTTCACATCTCAAGCCTTGAGGACAAGGATTTTTTTTAATGGGGAGGACATGTTAGGTACCTAACCCCCATGTAGGTAGAATAATATATTCAGATGTAATAAATCTCAATATTAATAAGGCCTTGCAATAAAGTAGAATAAGTCGGATGTAAGAAGACCTAATAGAAGCTTCCGCTTCTAGAAGGATATTCCTCTAGATGGTTGTTTTGATAGACATATTTAGTATAAATAGGAGTCGAGAGTATGAGAACTCTAGCTTGGATATTATTGTAATAGAGGTATACTCTACTGGAGGTTTCCCCCTCGAAGAGGCCCGTGAACATTGCTCTCAGAATCAAAGTGCTACTTTTGGTGTTATTTTGATATCATTTTAGTGTTATTATGGTGTTATTCTATTTATATTGTTGTTTATCTGTCATTTCTAAAATTTTATTTATGTTCTGCATACTTTTTGTATCCAGAATATTACAGATCCTACTTTCTTATCCATGTCCTTTTCTAAGGTTCTTGTCTGTGATTGTTGTTGTTTTGTTGTGGTTCTCTAGGAGGGATTGTCATTCTGCAATCTTTGGCCATTTGTCCAAAGTTGTTACACTTGTAGCATTCCACTTCGGTGCTTAATGATTCAAACCTGTTGTAATTTCTTCTCTGTGTTTCACTAGGCCTTCTTGGATAACCCTTTTGTTTATGACTATCAATTTTTTTTATGTTCCTGTTGTTATCTCTGCAATTCACAGCTTTATGTCCAAAACTATTACATGCATAACATAAACCAAACAAGATAGTTTGATACCTGGGTGTTGAAGATATTTTGAAAAGAGATGCTCTTATGAGTCCTTCTTCCTGAGACCTATCTATTTCTGTAGGTCGTTGATTATGAAATATGAATCTTATCAGTGGAGGAGTTTCCCTGTAATTTTCTCTATAGACCTTCCTATCCCCTTTGATTGTTTCTGCATATATTTTTGGATATGTTTATTGTTCAGTTGTTTTGGAGCTTGATCCCTTTTCTATCTGATTGTATCCAAGTCCAGACATGTCATGATTAGGCCTTTGACTGCTGATAATGTCATTCAAAACTTTTGAGTTGTTCTGCATATTTTTCTTTTGAAGATCCTTTCTTAATGTGACAATCTCTGCTTCCAAATTTTCAATGATCATGTCCCTTCCTTCTAGCTATTCTTTGAGTGCTTCTTCAATTATTTTATCTTCTTCAATTGCAACCTTCAAATTTGTGATCATTTGTTCTAATTCCTGAGTGTCTTCTTTCTTGTCTAGTTCCACTTGTAGCTTCTTGTTTTTCCTCTTTTTTGTTCTGATAACTTCTATGGCACTGAACAATTTCTCTTGGTAGTTAACTTCTTCCTCTTCAATTTCTTCTTAGAATTCTTCATATTTTTCTTCGGCTTCTTCATATTCTTCTTCAGAGTTTTCTTTATCAGAGTCTTCTACTGCCATGAATAGAACTCTTTCTAGCTCACTATCACTGACTTCATCTTCATATGATGATGAGATGTCTTCTTTGGTGCATAATATTTTCTTGAAAACTTTCTTTGTGGTTATTTTTCCTTTATATGTTTGTTTTTTTTTTGAGTAGCCTTCATCATTTCTCTTTTTCTTATGAGGAAATTGTTAGCAAAATGACCAATACCATCACAATTAAAACAAATTAAAGGAATCTTACCTCTATACCTACCGTCGATTCCCTTGTTCAGTCTTTTGACAAAGTTGGCCACTTCTTCATCATCTTCCGAGATGTCACTATTGATGCTATGTGCTTTTTCTTAATTCTTTTCCTTTTTCTTTGATATTTTGGATGCTTTGAAGGATGCCTCTTTTACATTTGGATTTTCCTGTTCAGTTCTCATTTCATATGCTATGAATGTTCCATGTAGTTCGTCCATGCTTATTGAGTTTAGATATGCTCTTTCTTCTAGTGTTGATATCTTATGGTAAAATATCTAGGAAGAGATCTTAGTACCTTTTGAACAATTACAGATTCTTGAATTTCTTCTCCCAATCCCATGATTGCATTTACTATTTCATCGAATCGTAAGAAGTAAGCTGCAATATTCTCATCTTCCTTCATCTTTAGTTGTTTGAACTGACCTATGTAAGTTTGAAGCTTTGCTGCTTTGACTTTCAAATATCCTTCATAAATATTTCAAAGTTTGACCCAAATCTCTTTAGCAGATTTACAATGTGCAACTTTGGTGAATACTGTTTCACAAAGACCATTCAGAAGTGCATTTGTGGCTTTGGAATTATTATGACCGAGTTTCATTGCTTTTTCATTTGTTGGTGGAACTGCTGGTACTGTGTATCCATCTACAATTGATTTCCAAATTTCAAATCCCTTGTATGTATATATGTCTTCATCCTTAATGCATACTTCTGTACATCATCATGGTATTCCATTTTTATACAAGTTGTTTCTCTCCATGATCTACCTTTTAGTGGTTAAACTGATTTTTGAAGGAACCTTCTCTGATACCAATTGTTGGATTACTAAGAGGGGGGTGAATTAGTAATAGATCAATTTAATCCTTTTGAACCATATAATCCAAGTGTTATATCAATGTAGAATTATCATCCAATAACTGCAGAGTAAATAAGCAATGAACAAATGAAAAATCATACACATACACATACAGAGTACACCAGTGTTTTATGTGGAAACCCAAAGTGGGA
>ML804258.1:141970-228135 GCA_009831015.1 Picea engelmannii | reverse complement strand
TTTCTTTTCTTCTTGGAGTCTTTCAAATATGCTTCCCTTCTAGATGGATTTTGCTATTTTGTTCTCATTTCAAATGATGTAATTATTCCATGTAATTCATCCATGCTCAACATAGCCATATATTGTGTTTCATATAGAGCTGAGATTTTAGGGTCAAATATCATTGGGAGAGATCTCAATATCTTTTACTTAATAACTAAATTTTCAATCTTTTCTCCTAGTCCTCTTATAGTATTCAAAATTTCTTCAACTCAGAGAACAAAATGTGAAATATCTTCATCTTCCTTCATTCTCATATGTTCAAATTGTCCTATGTAAGTCTAAATCTTGGCCTCTTTGACTTTAGCATCTCCTTGATAAACATTCTTGAACTTTTCCCAGATTTCCTTTGCAGAATCATAATGCATAACCTTAACAAATTTTGAACCTATTAGATCACTTAGAATGGAATTTATAGATTTTTAATTGTAGTCATTGATATTTGTACCGAAATTATCTATTGGGGGAGAAGCTGGTGTAGTGTATCCATTTACAACATCTTTCCAAACATCAAATCCTTTTTCTTGCAAAAATCCTCTCATTCTTATGCTCCAAAAAACATAATTTTTCCCATCAAACAATGGTGTTCCATTTTTGGTAAATTATCCTTGCTTATCCATGATTTTCCTTCTATAACATCCCCATCCACCCATGTCAGGCCATGCTACTCCAAAGAACGCTTTTGTTCTCTCTGCGGAACATACTGTAACATACCCAACATCCAACTGAGCTATGCCACATAATTTTTTTGAACTACATGCAAGTAAAACATATACACACAGAACTATTGCATAACTTTATATATAAAAAGTAAACATAAAAATGCATTCTGTAATTGCATGGATTCATACCAAAATCACAGTAAACACATACATGCAACATATACATGAAATACCCATAGCTATAAAGAGAATTATAACCACAAATAGGATAAATCCACAAAAATAAACACGTAAATAATAATGCAGCATGTAAATTTATCACACAGTTGACACTTATCTTGGTAATAATATCGCCAATTGTGTGCATACCTTCCACGAACCTCCCAGCCTTAGACCACACTGCTCATCACTCTCAGCAATGGGTCACCCCCGAGATGGGACTAAACTCCACCTGGGTAAAGGGATTCCTAACCAAGCTAAGATCCCAAAGACAACAGGAAAGACTCTGTCACAGGTGCCCACTCAAACTAACAGCCTACAGTCCCTCATTCCCCACATTCCTGTCCCACCCTAGGAAGTGTTCCCATTCTCTTCTCAACAGTCCTTCAGATTTCCCACTTCCTTTCTAGGCTTCAACAATAGGCCAGACAAGAAGTCTTAGAGCCCTCTAGTTGCAGTTTAGCACCTTCAGGAAATGAATTCCCAACAATTCTCTCACCCAGAGAGAAAGTGTTCATGGGCTTGACAACCTGCCTCTTCAATATCCCATGGGCCTGACAACCCTCTTCTTCAGTCTAGCTCCCAAGATAACCAGGTACACCTATAGGTATGGATACATATACAGGCTCAGGTATAGTGACATGAAGGTACGAAGGATAGCTCAATGAGTGTGTGAATTCTCATGGATGATTGACTAGATGACTGAATGATGGAAGGAAGACTGATGGAAAATGAAATAAGTCCAAAAAATATGTATTCATGTCCCCAACTTGACACTCGTCATGTTGGGAGCTACTTTGGTCCACTTGTACCCATCCTTAGAACTTAGGATAAAATAATTATCCATACTTTATGATTTAAGAAATATTAACATTCCTTTTTGGCTTAAGCTCCCTAGCTTAGCCATTTTATTAACTTTTATTCCCCCCCCTTTCCCTAACTAGTGGATTTTAGTCTCCCATACTCTTTTATCATGGTCGGTTTGCACGCAACGATGCATTTAAAATTAATGATGAGACATATACATAAATAGGCTCACCGACCTTTAACATCTAGGCTCTCTGGCCTAATCATCACAAAACTGTCTCACCAGCCTATAAAACACAACATAGACACAAAGGCTCTGTGGCCTCAAAATCGCACGCAATTAAGTTGCTACGCTCGGTATCCTGGAATGTGCACACTTCCTCATTTTACTGCGCAGTACATGCATGCAATATGCCATGAAAGGTGCATACAAAAATGATATCAAACAACTCACCAACTTAAGTACATTTTCATTTTCATTACAATTGGGTTCGACCTAGGTATATTACAATCCCCTCCCCTTATTTATGCACTGTCCTTAGTGCATTATGTACTCATATACAACAAAATTTAAAAAATCCTCAAAAAGATGTGGGTATTATGCCCACATTGCATCCTCATGTTCCCAAGTAGCGTCCTTAGGACCGTCCCAGGTCCATTGGACCTTTACAAGCCCTATGGCTCGATTCCAAAGATGTTTGATTTTTCGTTCCAGAATTCATACCAGATGCACTTGGAAAGAGCCTTATTGCTCCACCTGAATCACATTCCAATCAATAACATGATTAACATCAGGTATATATTTCTTGAGCAATGATATATGGAATACCTTATGAACAGACTTAGATGCAGGCAATGCAATCATATAAGCCACTGGACCAATCCTTTCTAGGATTTTAAACGACCCACAATAGCGAGCTACCAACTTTGAACAATTTCCCAACTTTAGTGAACTTCTGTTGGCTTTCACTTTCAAAAATACATGGTCTCCCACTTTAAATTCCCTGTGAGTTCTGCCCTTATCAACAAAGATTTTCTGCCTGTCTCTAGCAGCCTTTAAATTTTTCTTTATTTTTATCATTTTCTCCTCCATTTCCCTAAGAAAATTTGGCCCTACCACTGCTCTATCTACTGGGTTATCCCAACTTACTGGCGTGTTGCACTTTCTTCCATAAAGTTCCTCAAATGGGCTGATATTTAGAGATGTTTGGTACCCATTGTTATAAGCAAACTCTACCAAGGGTAGGTAGTCTTCCCATTTTGATGGTTTATCCATCACATACATCCTCAACATATATTCAATCACTTGATTCACCCTCTCTGTTTTTCCATCTGATTCTGGATGATAAGATGTACTAAAATTCAAATTTGATCCAAATCCATTAAATAATCCTTTCCAAAATTTTGAGGTAAATTTTAGATCTCTGTCAGATACAATTGTCTTGGGTATTCCATGTAATTGAGCAATTTCTCTCATATAAACATCAGTAATGTTGGCTACCTTGTGAGTGAGCTTAACTGGAATAAAATGGGCAACTTTAGTAAGCTTATCCACCACTATCATGATAGAATCATGTTGCTTGTTTGTTCTGGGCAGTTTGGTGATCAAATCCATGGTTACAACTTCCCACTTCCACTCGGGAATGGGTAATGGTTGTATCAAACCAACTAGTTGTCTATGCTCAGCCTTTACCTTTTGACATTCCAAACATTTGGCAATAAAATCAACAACCTCTTTCTTCATGCCTGGCCAATAATATTGGCTTTTGACAACTGCAATAGTTTTCTGATAACCTGGGTGCCCAACATAAGGTACATTATGCATTTCTCCCAATATTATATTTTTCAATTCATTATAATTTGTTATATAAATTCTGCCCCTGTACATAAGAATTTCATCATTATATAGCTTGTATTCTTCAATTTTCTGTTGTAAATTACCTTGCTGTAAATTTGCCACTAATTCCTTGTATTGCAAATCTAATTTTGCAGCCTCTAAAATTATGGGTTTCAAATCTGATTGGTACATGCTAATGGTTGTAACATGCAATTCATGCACTCTTTTGATGAGTTCATCAACCACTTTGTTTTCTTTCCCCTTGATATGATTTATATCAAAGTCATATTCACTTAGAAATTCTAACCATCTGCTTTGCCTAACATTTAGAGTTGGCTGATAAAATAAATATTTCAGACCATTATGGTTTGTTCTTAGCTCAAACCTTTTCCCCATGAGGTAGTGTCTCCATTTCCTCAAGGCATTCACTATGGCTTCCAATTCCAAATCATGAGTGGCATAGTGTCTTTCATTCTCCTTCAACTTCCTTGATTCATAACATATAACAAACCCATTTTGACTGAGGACTCCACCAATTCCTTCTTTACATGCATCTGTGCATACAATGAAGTCTTCATTGGGTCTGCAATCCTTAGTATTGGAGCACTTGTTAATAATTGTTTCAACTGTTGGAAACTATTTTCACAATTCAATGTCCACTGAAACTTCACACCCTTCTTTTGTAAGGAAGTGATTGGATGTAAAATCTTTGAGAATCCTTTAATAAACCTCCTATAGTAGCCTGCAAGGCCCATGAAGGATCTGACCTCTATCACATTCTTTGGTGCTAACCATTCTCTAATGGCTTCTATCTTCTTAGGATCCACTGCTATCCCATCCTTTGAAATGATATGTCCCAAATAATTAATTTGCTTTGCTCAAATTGGCATACAAATGATGCTCCCTTAATACTTGCAACACCATTCTCAAATGATGCTCATGATCTTATTCTGACGTAGAGTATATAAGAATGCCATCTAGAAAGAAAATGATAAACTTTTCTAAATATTCTCGGAAAACACCATTCATTAAGCACATGAAAACAACCGGTACATTTGACAACCCAAATGGCACCACTGTGAACTCATAATCACCATACCTTGTCGTGAAGGTGGTCTTGCTGATATCTTCCTCTTTAATCCTTACCTGATGATATCCTGACTTGAGATATATCTTTGAAAATATCTTCTCATCCTTCAATTGATCAAAGAGATCGTCAATCCTTGGCAGATGATACTTGTTCTTTACAGTCACTTTATCCAGCTATCTAAAATCAATACACAATATTAATGTCCCATATTTCTTCTTTACGAACATGACTGGGGCACCCCAAGGTGAAAAAATTGGGTGTATATACCCCTTCTTTAGAAGTTCTTCAAGCTGCATTTGCAACTCCTTAAACTTTGGTGTACTCATTCTGTAAGGAGTCTTTGACACTGGAGCTGCTCCAGGCATTAAATTTATAGAGAAATAAATATCCCTCTTTGGGGGTAGTCCTGGTACCTCCTTGAACACATCTTCAAAATCTTTTAGGACTACATAATCTTCCAAATTTGGCACCTTATCTTTAGGTGTCTTTTCCATATGAGCTGCAAATATTTGACACCATTTTCTGTAACATCTCTTCAACTGCAATGTTGAAATTTCTCTAATGGTTACTGCCCTGGGAATTCCTTGCACTCTCCTTAGGATCCCTTTCTCATCCAAGTAAGCAAATTTCTTGTTATGACAATCGAGGATAAAATGATGTTGGTCCAACCAATCCATCCCAATTAGACAGTCATAGGAAGCTAAAGGCAATATGTTCAAGTATTCCCTAGTGTTCAGTCCATTCATGTCCATAAGACATGACTTAACCATATCATTAACTTTTATTTTGGCTACGGTAGCCAGCTGATGTAGGAGCATCTCCCACATCAAGCGAGCTAGCGCGAAAGACAATAGATAGTTGGATGAGTGCCAACAAAAATTTTGAAAACACCTTAAAGTTGTTGCACGTTCTTAAATGAGCCATTAAGATGAAGCGCACTTGTATATTGTAATGGACCTTGAGCCTTTAGCTCTCGTCCTTAGTAGGTAGATGGAATTTAAGATAGTTAATGTAAAGTAGATAGAATTTAATTCTAGATTAGACTGTTTGAGAGTGCAAGAGGGAAACAACATATAGACACCCTCATTGTGCATTGTATTATTATGAAGCAGCATTGTTGAAGAGAGAAGAGCATGCAGAGAGCTGTGTAAGAACACCCATGTATAGTCATTTGAATTAATATAAGAAAGCTTTGATTCAAATTCATGGTTTGTGTTGTTCTCTATGTATTGATGTTGATATGCTCATGAATGTTTGCTTCCAGTTATACATTTTCTTTTATATGCTGTGTATATGATTTCATGTTTGAATTGAAGTCTGAGAGGAAGAAGGAATGAGTTTCAATTGTTTCTCTATCTGAGAAAGAGTTCCTGCAAGGAGTGCAGACGAAGTTGTCCGCAAGGAGTGTGTTGACAAAAAGGCTCAGGTAGTTTATCTTTTGTTCTCATTCACCCACAAGTGTCGTTGGGCATAGGAGCCGTGCAAGGAGTGCGCAGGCCGGGAAAAAGTCTCAGGGTTTCAAACCTGAGTGAAGCGTCGAGAAACTGCTGCTGCAGGTGTGCGCAGAGTCGAGGAACTTCAACACTTAGTCGTGGTTGAAGGGTTGCCACAAGGAGTGCATGCAAGAGTTTCTTCTGAAGGACTTGAAGGTCGTGGGAAAGCTCAGGAGGGATAGGCCTTCAAATTTGTTGAAGGGAAACGTAGGAAAGTTGTGCCTTGAAGGTTGGAAAGAAGCATCGCAAGTCTGCACGTAGGCGAACAAGTTTCGTGGAGGAACACTTAATCATTTCGTGAATTGCATAAGGAAGAACAGACGTTCAAAATTCTCTGGGGAGATTTCACGAAATTCCGTGGGCCGTTAGATCTTGTAGAGGTGCAAGGAAGTTACAGTGCAAGTGTGAAAAGGTTCAAATCTCAGGAGGGGGCGGAGGCATTGATTAGGGCCACGAGAACTGTCAGATTTGCACGCGGAATCGTGTATCGGGGTTTTGTGGATTGAAACTCCAAATTATTGCAACGAAAATCATGATATTGCGATACACGATATTCCGAAAGGCTAAGAGAATAGTGTGGGACTGCAAGGATCAGAGTGGAGGACAGATGGCATGCCTTATCGGGCTTTCGTTGCGAGAAGTTCTGAAACAACTGTGTCAGGATTCGTGATACCGCGAACTCTGAAATCCCGATGGAAGTGATGGGCATTGGAAAGTCAACCCGCGAACGCATCAGAGATTTGGCATATCGGGACTCGGGAGTTGGAGAACCGAAGTACTCGACATCGCGAGGGCTGAAATCGCGATAGAAGAAATCCCGATAGGAGAAGGGAGAGGTCAGCGTTGACCTGTATCGACGTTCGGGGATTCATAGGACCAACACTCAACCAATGACCTTTGAATTCGCGAAGTCACGAGTTCTGATCCTCCGAGTGTAGAGAGGGGATCGAGCAAGGATTCTGTGGGTGCATATTTCCCGATAGGGAAATAGAAGAGCTATTTAAGAGTTCTTCAGGCCGTGAGAAAGAGAAGATCCTGTGAGCGGACGTGCCTGCGGGTGTGAGTGTGTCAGTTTGGTATCAGAGAACATAAAGGTTCTTTGCTTTCTGTAGCAGAGAAGAAGAGAATTCACCATGCCGCCGAGGAGAGATAGACAGTCACCTGATCCAGAGGATAGGGAAGTGCGGAGAAGGAGAGGCAGGCAGGTAACAGATCCAGTCATAGAGAGACAAATGCGAGATATCCAAGCTAGACTCGAAGACATGGAGACAACGTAGAGACGCATAGCCGGTGCAGGGGATCTGAGTGATTCCGAAAGCGAAGTTGAGGCTAAACGTGAAGAGGAAGTTGCAACCAAAGATGCATCAAATGAGCGTTTGATCAAAGCTATTGCCAGGATGGGTGCAAAAGCAAAGATGGACATTCCAGTTTACGCAGGAAACTTGGATGCAGAGGACCTTCTAGACTGAATCAGAGCTCTAGATACATACTTCGACTATGAAGACGTCGAAGAGGACAAGAAGGTCAAGCATGCTATTACACGCTTGAAGGGACATGCAACATTGTGGTGGGATGAAATACAAGCTGATAGATGCTGTAAGGGCAAGCAAAAGATCATGAGCTAGGACAGGATGATCGCGAAGATGAAAGTGAAATTCATCCCCAGGGAATACCAGATTTCTCTGTTCAGGAGGATGTAGAACCTGAGACAGAAGCTGATGACAGTGAAATAATACACTGAGGAATTATACAAACTGAACATCAGAGAAGGTCATCGGGAGAGCGATGATGAGAAAGTTTCCAGATATATGAATGGCCTGAGATATGATATCCAGGATGAGATGAGCATGGTAACCATCCGGATGGTGGAAGATGCTTATCAGATGGCTCTGAAATCTGAAGAGAAGCTGAGCCGAAAGCAAGGTCAAAGGGGCCAAGGCATAAGTCATCCCAGAGGAAAATTAGTTGACCAGGAAAGAACCCAGAAGTCGAGGGACGACTGGAAGAAACCTCAGACTCGGACAAAGAGAGGTGGAAGTTCACAGCGAGGGCAATTTGCTGAGCAGAGGGGACAACATAATGAGCAGAGAGGAGGTTATGCTGACAATAATAATTTTCCTCTTACTAGAGGCAGAGGAAGAGGAAGAGGTGGAGTAATAACATGCTTCACATGCGGAAAGAATGGGCACAAGTCTTACGAGTGTCCAGAGAAAAAGAAAGAAACTGGAGAAGCTCACATCACCGAGGCACAGAGGCGGGATGTTGAGGCAGGAGAGACTGAAGGCGGAAGATCGCTGATGATGCGAAAAGTCCTTTTGACACCTGAGAAGGAGGTTGAGAGTTCAGTTCAAAGGACCAGACTTTCAGGACTGCTTGCAAGACCAAGGACAGGGTGTGCAAGGTCATTGTAGACAGTGGTAGCATGGATAATCTCATTTCTACAGATATGGTAGAGAAGTTGGAGCTGGAGATGACTGATCATCCAAGCCCATACAAAGTTTCATGGCTACAGATGGGACACCAGGTAACTGTCACTAAACAATGTTTAGTTGAGTTTAAGATAGGAGGATATAATGATAAGATTTTATGTGAGTCATTCCTATGGATGTTTGTCAATTATTGCTGGGTAGACCATGGAAATATGACAGGAATGTGATTCATGATGGGAGAATGAACACATACACCCTAGAAAAGAATGGGAGGACACACATGTTGCTTCCAATTAAAGATAAGGAGGTGAAGCCGGAAGTAAACAACACAGTACTTCTCATGAGTGGGAAGGAACTTCTTACAGAGGTTAAGAAGAAGGAGGATCCACAATTCTTTGTGGTCAGAAAGCCGAAGATTGTTCTGACTAGCATGAGAGTGGATGATTTACCATATGAGATTCATGAGCTGCTGGAAGAGTTCGCTGATATAGTCATGGACGAATTACCTCGTTCGTTACCACCGATTAGGAGTGTGAGTCATCATATTTACCTCATACCAGGAGCCAGTTTTCCAAACAAAGTCGTGTACAGATTGACGCTGTAAGAAAATGAGGAGGTTAAAAGGCAAATCCAGGATTTATTGGACAAAGGTTTGGTCAGGGAAAGCTTGAGTCCATGTGTTGTTCCAACAGTACTCAGTTTGAAGAAAGACAGAGGCTGGAGGATGTGTACTGACTTGAGGGTGATTAACAAGATAACCATCAGGTACATATTTCCATTGCCGAGGATGGATGATCTGATGGATTGCTTAAGTGGAGAAAAGTACTTTTCAAAGATTGATTTGAAGAATGGATATCACGAGATTCGCATGAGAGAAGGTGATGAATGGAAGACCGCATTCAAAACAAACGAAGGGTTTTATCAATGGCTTGTTATGCCATTTGGCTTAACAAATGCACCGAGTACCTTCATGAGGTTGATGAACGAATTCCTGAGGGAGTTCATCGGGAAATTTGTCATTGTGTATTTGGATGACATACTAGTTTACAGTAAGACAACAGTGGAGCATATGAAGCATTTGGCTACATTGATGCAGAAATTGTAGTAGGAGAAGATGTTGATCAATATGAAGAAGTCCTCATTCATGAAGACAAAACTCATTTACTTGGGGTTTGTTATTTCGGCAAATGAGTTGAGGATGGATCCAGATAAGGTGGAGGCAATCAAGAATTGGCCATCACCGAGGAATGTATTCGAGGTGAGAAGTTTTCACGGATTGGCTAGTTTCTACCGAAAGTTCATCAGGGATTTCAGTGGAATTAGCGTAGCAATGATGGATACAGTGAAGAAGCAGCATAAGTCTTTTCACCGGACTGATGAGGCTGAGAAGAGCTTCAAATTGCTGAAGCAAAAGATTACGGAACAACTAGTTTTGGTGTTTCCGTATTTCCTGAAGACATTTCAGGTGAAATGCGATGCAAGTAGATTTGCAATTGGGGCAGTCTTGAGTCAAGAAGACAGGCCGATAGCGTATTTCAGTGAGAAGATGAACGAGGCAAAATTGAAATACTCCACGTATGATAAGGAATTTTATGCTATCATACAGGCATTGAAGAAATGGAGGCATTACTTAATCCCGAAAGAGTTTGTATTGTACAGTGATAACCATGCATTACAGTTTGTGACTCAACATGAGAAGTTGAATCAGAGGCATGTTAAGTGGGTTGAATACATGCATAATTTTACATTTGTGATTAAACATATTTCTGGTACTGCTAACAAAGTTGTTGATGCTTTGAGCAGGAAGTGTTTGTTGTTGCAGGAGTTCCGAGTCAAAACGTTGGGTTTTGATGATCTCAGGGACATGTACGCTGATGATCAAGATTTCAGAGAGGCGTATGAAGCAACTGAGAATCCAGTTCTCAGAGATAGGAGACAGTGGGCCGAATACATGATCAAGGAAGGATTACTGTTCAGAGGCAATAAACTGTGTATTTCGAAATGCTCCATGAGGGAGAATCGGTTGAAGGAGAAACACAGTGGAGGATTGGCAGGACACTTTGGTCATGACAAGACGTTCGCGAAATTGAACGAGTCATATTTTTGGCCGGGAATGCGAGTAGACACCAAGAGATTTGTAGACCGATGTAGAATTTGCCAGCATTCGAAGGGAAGGAAGAAGAATGCGGGATTCTATCAATCATTGCCCATACCAGAAAGGCCGTGGGATGCGATTAGCATGGATTTTGTATTGGGGTTGCCGAGGACACAAAGAGGATTTGATTCAATCTTTGTGGTGGTGGATAGATTTTCCAAGATGGCACATTTTATCCCGTGTCAGAAAACCAGTGACGCAACTCACATTGCGAATCTGTTTTTCAAGGAGGTCATTCGACTTCATGGGTTGCCGAAGAGTATAGTTTCGGACCGAGACACAAAGTTCATAGGGAATTTTTGGAGGACCTTATGGAAGAAGCTGGGAACTAATTTGGCATTTAGTTTGGCTTATCATCCTCAGATGGATGGACAGATAGAAGTGGTGAACATAAGTCTGGGAGACTTGCTGAGAAGCTTGGTGACAGAACACCACAACCAATGGGACAATATATTGCCACAGGAAGAATTTGCGTACAACGACTCAGTGAATCAGAGCACAGGCCAGAGTCCATTTCAGGTTGTTTATGGCATGCAGCCGAGAGGAATTTCTGAACTGAGGGATTCAGAACAGACTGTGACTAGGAGCGATAGTGCAGAAGAATTCACTGAGGCAATGAAAGAACTTCACATCCAGGTGAAGGAGAGACTGCTAAAATCAAGCCAAGAGTATAAGCGCAGAGCTGATCAACATAGAAGACAACTTCAGTTCGAGGTTGGTGATCTGGTTCTGGCACATATGAGGAAGGAAAGGTTCCTGAGAGGAACGTATAATAAGCTGAAAATGAAAAAAATCGGGCCATGCAAGGTCTTGAAGAAATTTGGGGACAACACTTATGAAATTGAATTACCTGATGGGATCAGAATTTCTCCGATATTCAATATCTCGAATTTGTACCCATATAAGGCTGAAGAAACAGAAACTGGAAATGAGCAGCCAGTGATCTAGTGGATGAAGCAGATGCCAATTGTAGATAATCCATAGATGGAGTGCATACTGGACAAGAGAGTCAGTAAAAAGACCAAAAGAAAAGAATACTTTGAGTATTTGGTCAAGTGGAAGAACCATCCAGTTGAAGATGCCAGCTGGGAGACTGAAGCAGAGATACAGAGGCATGGACAGACCATGCAGGAGCTCATGGACAAGAGCCCATGAATATTTTCAAGTGAGGGAGTATGATGCAGGAGCATCTCCCACATCAAGCGAGCCAGCGCGGAAGACAATAGACAGCTGGACGAGTGCTAGCACAAATTTTGAAAACACCTTAAAGTTGTTGCACGTTCTTAAATGAGCCATTAAGATGAAGCACACTTGTATATTGTAATGGACCTTGAGCCTTTAGCTCTTGTCCTTAGTAGGTAGACGACATTTAAGATAGTTAATGTAAAGTAGATAGAATTTAATTCTAGATTAGACTGTTTGAGAGCGAAAGAGGGAAATAGGATATAGACACCCTCATTGTGCATTGTATTATTATGAAGCAACATTGTTGAAGAGAGAAGAGCATGCAGAGAGCTGTGTAAGAACACCCATGTATAGTCATTTGAATAATAGAAGAAAGCTTTGATTCAAATTCATGGTTTGTGTTGTTCTCTGTGTATTGATGTTGATATGCTCATGAATGTTTGCTTCCAGTTATACATTTGCTTTTATATGCTGTGTATATGATTTCATGTTTGAATTGAAGTCTGAGAGGAAGAAGGAATGAGTTTCAATTGTTTCTCTATCTGAGCAAGAGTTCCTGCAAGGAGTGCAGTCGAAGAGTTCCTGCAAGGAGTGTGTTAACAAAAAGGATCAGGTAGTTTAGCTTTTGTTCTCATTCACCCACAAGTGTCATTGGGCATAGGAGCCATGCAAGGAGTGCGCAGGTTGGGAAAAAGTCTCATGGTTGTGAACCTGAGTGAAGCATCGAGAGACTATTGCTGCAGGTGTGCACAGAGTCAAGGAACTTCAACACTTAGTCGTGGTTGAAGGGTTGTCGCAAGGAGTGCATGCAAGAGTTTCTTTTGAAGGAATTGAAGGTCGTGGGAAATCTCAGGAG
The DNA here is from genome assembly GCA_009831015.1 of Picea engelmannii. Classification (NCBI taxonomy): domain Eukaryota; kingdom Viridiplantae; phylum Streptophyta; class Pinopsida; order Pinales; family Pinaceae; genus Picea; species Picea engelmannii. Next base: position 215,363 of record ML804258.1, on the reverse strand, counting down.
GGATAGGCCTTCAAATTTGTTGAAGGGAAACGCAGGAAAGTTGTGCCTTGAAGGTTGGCAAGAAGCGTCGCAAGTCTTCACGCAGGCGAACACGTTTCATGGAGGAACACTTAATCATTTCGCTAATTGCATAAGGAAGAACGGATGGTCGAAATTATCTAGGGAGATTTCACGAAATTCCGTGGGCCGTTAGATCTTGTAGAGGTGCAAGGAAGTTACAGTGAAAGTGTGAAAAGGTTCAAAGCTCAGGAGGGGGCGGAGCCGTTGATCAGGGCCACGAGAACCATTGGATTTGCACGTGGAATCATGTATCGGGGTTTCATGGATTGAAACTCCAAATTATTGCAATGGAAATTGCGATATTGCGATACACGATATTCCGAAAGGCTAAGAGAATAGTGTGGGGCTGCAAGGATCAGAGTGGAGGACAGGTGGCATGCCTTATCGGGGTTTCACTGCGAGAAGTTATGAAACAATGGTGTCAGGATTCGCGATACCGTGAACTCTGAAATCCCGATGGAAGTGACAGGCGTTGGAAAGTCAACCCGAGAACGCATCAGGGATTCGGCATATCGGGACTCGGGAGTCAGAGAACCGAGTCGCTCGACATCGCGGGGGCTAAATTCGCGATAGAAGAAATCCTGATAGGAGAAGAGAGAGGTCAGCGTTGACTTGTATCGGCATTCGGGCATTTGTAGGACCAACACTCGACCACTGACCTTTGAATTCGTGAAGTCGCGAGTTCCGATCCTCCGAGTGCAGAGAGGGGATCGAGCGACGATTCTGTGGGTGCATATTTCCCGATAGGGAAATATAAGAGCTATTTAAGAGTTCTTCGGGCCATGAGAAAGAGAATATCCTGTGAGCAGACGTGCCTGTGGGTGCGACTGCATCACCAGCTGTACCAACCAATATTTTCCATGCTTGCTTCTTGGCAAATGCAAACTTTCCACCATCTTACGATCTATATAACTATGACTAGCTCTTGAATCCATTAAAATAGAAATGGTTTGGTTGTTGATCATACCTTCCACTTCAATCATGTGTGACTGATACTTTGTGTGCTTGTTGTCAAGGGCTGCATAGATCCTTAGTACATTTCTTCCCATGTCCTCTAATGTTTCAACTTGCTGTACATTGTGAACAATCCTCACTTTTTCACCTGTGTGAGGAAAATATCTGAACATATGATCTCCTTTACAACCCCAACATTGAATAGGTGGCTTCCTTGGCCTTTGAACTCCTATATCAATCATTCTTGGTTCTATAGAAGTTGGCTACCCTTGAGTATTATTTCTGAAGAATAGTGTCTTAGTTCCCTTCTTCCTCTGATCCATCTTGAATTTCTTTTTGTCTTCCCAAGATTTTTGGAACGTTGGCCTTGCTTTTTGTTGATCATAAAGACATTTATCTCACCTTATGGTCTCCTCCAATGTCTTGGGATCATCATATTGTATTTTGTCACCGATGAATGATGGCAATCCACTCAAATACCTCTGAATCTTAACAGTCTCATCCTTGATGAAGGAAACATACTTCAAAAGTTCTAAAAACCTTCTCTCATATTCATCTATGTTCATACTCCCAAGGTTGAGTTCAAATAACTCTTTCATTTTCTTGTGATAGTATCTCTTAGTCAATTATTTCTTCTCAAAATACTTCTTGAATTCCCTCCAAGTAACACTTTTCTCTTTAATGTGTTGCACCTGCACATGATGATCCCACCACATGGATGCATTTACCTTGAGTTGATAGATGAAAATTATACCTTCTACATGAGATGAATAATTATGCAATTGAAAATATTTCCTCATGCCCAATAGCCATGTCTCTACATCTTCATCCTTCTTGTGCTCACCATCAAATGTAGGAGGCTTGATTTTGTTCATTTCTCCTCATAGCTTATCCACCTCAGACTTCTTATTCTTCTCGACAGGGGATGGACTTGAGATGCCATGTTATCTCTTATGGGAATGCCTCGGGGAGTGATGGCGATGTCTGCTAACACTTCTTGCTCTTCTTTTCTCATTAGGAGACCTGTGACTTCCTTATTTGCTTGAGACACTCTCCTTATCCAATTTATTTTCTATTCTATTAAAGCTCTGCATTAAATTCATGTTGAAGTCATCATGCTACTCCTTGGCTATCATAAGCCTTTCATTATCAGCTTTATGGCTTTGGACATCCTTCTGCAAATTTTTAATGGTCTCTACCATATTCATGTTTTCATCCCTTCCTTCTCCATGTCCATTGGAGGTTGTTCCTTCAATGCCCAAATGGACATCCATCCCTCTAATATCATATTCCTGGCTGTAAGTCCCTTGTTCCTCTTCCATTCCTATGGAATTTGTGTTGATCTTGATCTGATCTATTTTTTTTTTAACTTTGCAAAATGTGCAGCCAACAAAACTTTGTCAGGCTAACTGACTCAACAGTTTCATAAAAAATATGAACCATTCTGGTTCAATAATATATCATAATTTTTTGTTCTGATTTCCTAGAAAATTGAATGCCCAAATCAATTTTATGGGTGGATATTTAGATTCCACTGTCCAACACCTTTCCAACGCCTGCTACCATGCTCAATTCCGAGTCTTGAGCATAAAGTTATGGTTATTTGAAAATTGCACATTAATTTTTCTGTTCATTCTTCAACTTGTGGTAAATATGCATTTTTGCACCTACTACATTGGAATTTTAGTGGGATATAGATTGGGTTTCTTCATATACATATGGGGGACACTATGTCCAAGTTTCACCTTTTTCTAAGTTTTGGGCTGCTAGTTACAGCCTGCTAAAGTTCCAGGCCAATTCGTGTTTTTGGTCTGGAATGCCACAATTACCTTATTTTCCATATTAAGCATTTTTAACATGCCCAAAAATTTAGTTTAGCTTTGGGACTATCTTATACGGTTCAATATATTTCCATTGACTACTCCTGTGCCTCAATCGGATTTTGATGTAGAAATTTATGGCTCTTTGAAGTTAGTTGGGTCTTAAAATTTACCCTCCATTGTTTGTGCTGTAACTTTCTCATAGAAGCTCCATTTGACGAACGATTTACACCATTACAAAGATCTCCTCGAGCTCTTTTATTTGAGATGCACATACATAATGTACCTTGGTATATTTTGTTCTCGTGGTTTTTGAGTAGCTAAAAACGCTCTTAAGGGCCTCAAAAACAGGTTGCAAAAATATGACGTTCAAACAGTATAAAATGTCACGAAAAATCACTGGTTTTCTGCTGTTGTTCACCTTCCAAATGACTTTGTGTGCACAATTTTCAACCTGTAAATCCATATTTATCATGCACAACAAAACTACAATGTAAATAGTGTTCCACGCACCTATAACCATTTTGTATCACTTCTCTGTCACGCCAATAACTGGCACACATTGCTTTTGTGCCACGCGCCAATATCCACCGCGTGCAGTTTTGTTTCTGGTACTAATACTTGTTGCACAGTTTTTGTATCATGCATTGATATTCAGTGAGCATTTCACTCTAGGCATTGCATCATTCCAAATTTTAGTACACCCCCACCGCGCATCAATACTCTGCGCACACCCTTAACTAAATTGTCGTGCAACAACATATCCCCACATTGCACGTGCACCAACAAAGTTTCGCTGCGCTATGCCAATAGTTCACACACTACGCGTGCCATTATTATGTGTTTGCACACTGTGCACACCTTTTTATGCGTATGCACATTGCGCAATGCCAAATTTAGCGTGTGCACCAACAGACCAACATTTTTCCGTGCGACGCCAAAATTTAGCGCGCGCACCTGAACACCAACATTTTTCCGCACGGTGCCAAAATTTAGTGCACACACCCGCACACTAACATTTTTTTGTGCGGTGCCAAAATTTAGTGCGCACCCTCTCACACCAACATTTTTCTGTGCGGTGCAAAAATTTAGTGCGCACACCCGCACACCAACATTTTTCCGCGCGGCACCAAAATTTAGTTCGTGGACCCACACACCAACATTTTTCCACGCGGTGGAAAAATTTAGTGCGCACACATGCACACCAACATTTTCCCCCATGGCACCTAGTTTTTACATATCACAAGCTTTTTACTGTGCGTCATGCATTTTTAGTGTGCCCAGCTGCTCACATTCATTTTTATGTGCATCATTTCCTCGTGAATTCCGCTACAGAAATTGGGTCTTTTGCTTAAATTTTTCCCCATTTTTACCATAGACATCCTACAACTATGAAATTTGTTCAATTTCACTCTGATAACACCAATTCAACCTTTGCAACAACAAATCATTGTGAGTTGAAATTTCTAGATCAAATTTTTCCCACACTCAATTCATGAATTGAGAATTTTAATTATAAAACTTGCTTCATCTATCATGGCTTCACTGTAACTTCAAATTCAATCCATTCTAGGTCCAAATTTGCTAGAACATATATCAAATCAGGAATATCTCACCACTTGGCCAAATTTCTCAATTTTCCCATGAATTTAACAACATAAATTGGGGCTTTTTCCCAATTCTGTGTCGTTGCTTCTAAATTTTACCATGGACGCTCTGTAACTTGAAATTTGGTCACCTCGAAATACATCTCTATGAAATTTCGCTTCAACTCAACTTACTTGGAACATCTAGGATCATTGTTGAAAATTGAAGCTCTGATACCATATTGTAACATCCCTGACCACCCATGTCGGGCCATGCTACTCTAGAGAACACTTTTGTTCTCTCTGCGGAACATACTATAACATACCCAACATCCAACTGAGCTATGCCACATAAATTTTTCCAACTACTTGCAATTAAAACATATACACACAACACTGTTGCAGAACTTTATATATAAAATGTAAACGGAAAAATGCATTCTGTAATTGCATGGATTCATACTAAAATAACCGTAAACACATACATGAAACATATACAAGCAATACCCATAACTATAAATATAGTTATAACCACACATAGGATAAACCCACAAAAATAAACACGTAAATAATAATGCAGCATGTAAATTTATCACACAGTTGACACTTATTTTGGTAACAATATCACCAACTGTGTGCAGACCTTCCACAAACCTCCCAGCCGTAGACCACACTGCTCATCACTCTCAGCATTGGGTCACCCCCGAGCTGGGACTAAACTCCACCCAGGTAAAGGGATTCCTAACCAGGCTAACGGCTCATGGACAACAGGAAAGACTCTACCACAGGTGCCCACTCAAAATAACAGCCTACAGTCCCTCATTCCCCACATGCATGTCCCACCCCAGGAAGTACGGCCCTTCTCTGCTCAATAGTCCTTCGACTACCCCACTTCCTCTCCGAGCTTCAACAACAAGTCAGATAGGAAGTCTCAGAGCCCTGTAGATGTAGTTTAGCACCTTTAGGAAATCAATTCCCAGCAATTCTATCACCCATAGAGAAATTTCTCATGGGCCTGACATCCTGCCTCTTCAATATCCCACGAGCCTGACAACCCGCTTCTTCAGTCCAGCTCCCAAGCTAACCAGGTACACCTACAGGTATGGATACATATACAGGCTTAGGTACAGTGACATGAAGGTACGGAGGATAGCTCAATGAGTGTGTGAATGATCATGGATGATTGACTGGATGACTGAATGATGGAAGGAAGAATTATGGAAAATGAACTAAGTCCAAACAATATATATGCATGTCCCCAACTTGACACTTGTCATGTTGGGAGCTACTTTGGCCCACTTGTCCCCATCCTTAGAACTTAGGATAAAATAATTATCCATACTTTATGATTTAATAAATATTAATATAATATTCCTTTTTTTCTTAAGCTCCCTAGCTTATCCCTTTTCTTAACTTTTATTCGCCCCCCTTTCCCTAACTAGTGTAGTTTAGTCCCCCATACTCTTTTATCGTGGTCGGTCTGCGCACAATGATGTATTTTATATTAATGATGAGACATATACAAAAATAGGTTCACTGGCCTTTAACATCTTGGCTCTCCGGCCTAATCATCACAAAACTGGCTCACCAGCCTATAAAACACAGAATATACACAAAGGATCCGTGGCCTCAAAATTGCGCGCGGTATCCTGGAATGTGCACACTTCCTCATTTTACTGCGCAGTACATGCACACACTATGCCATCAAAGGGGCATACAAAAATGATATCAAACAACTCACCAACTTAAGTACATTTTCATTTACATTACAATTGGGTTCGGCCTAAGGATATTACACCTTCCAATGGTTAAATTGTTCGTGAAGGAACCCACTCTGATACCAATTGTTAGAATATTCAAGAATATTGAGGAGGGGGGGGGGGTGAATCAGTATAGATTTATTTCAAAAATTTTAACCTTTAGTCACTACATAAATATTAAAAATTAATAATGTCATTCATAATAACATAAACTCAAACACATTGCACACAGAGTTTTATGTGGAAACCCAACTCGGAGAAAACCATGGAAACTTTTCTTATGTAGTTTCAAGATTTTACAATTGTAGAGCAAGATTTGCCTCACCCTATGAAATCTTGCAGAGAGGGCCTTATTTCATTTCCCTATGCAGACTTGTCTTCCCTATTACTAAAGTCCAGAGACTAAAATATAAAGTTTTTCCACTTGTACGCATCTTGCACCCTATACAACAAGCGTATATGCAGGCTGCTTTACTACAACCCGTGTACATCGGGATTTGTGCCAGAAAATCAAAATTAAATGTTGGGTTTCCATGTCATGATAGGAGATCTCTGATCCTTGGCATTCCATATACTAGAAACGTTCTGACTTGGCCCTTCAATTTCATTTTGAAAGCTATAAAGAATCCAATTCTAAGTTGTGGAAAAGGAGAAAGAATTCAACTTTGAGAGGAAAATTACTCTGGAGAAATTATTTACTTCATATTGAGTCTACATCCCTTTGTCCTTTAAGTCTGAACATAGTGATCAACCCCCAATCTATTCCCTTATTTATGAAGAGCCTCTTTGTCTCCCTTATATGAGCTTGCCTTTTGTGGAGGATTAGAGTGGTGGAGGCCCAGTTGGAAGGAACTCGGTTTGTTGGTTCCAAACCCTGCCGACACAGAAGTTTGTAATATTTTCATTTCTGCTGATCGTTTATTAATAGACATACTCCTTTCCCATCCAATTGATATCTTAAAAATATATATATTATTATCCATGGGAGTATTTGTTATGTATATTGATGGATTATTCTGTCTAATGTGCTAACCTTTTATATTTCCACCATATGCTTGTTTTGCTTGTTTGTTGAGAACTTGTTGCAGGTATATAGATTTGGATCGAAGTTCTCAATGATGGATATCATCGAACATTTGGACAAGGTAGGCGTCTTTCTTATCTTGCTAGCACATTGGTTTATATAGCATGTTGTTGGGATAGAGTTGATTTCTGCAGTCATTTCCGTCTGTTGTGGTTCACCCTAGCCATAGAGAAATTTTCCTCGTAACATAATTGGCAACCATACTAGGGATTGAATCTTCTTTCTTAGGGTTTTAAGTACTTTTCTCCTTAGATTGCTCTCGTTTGTATTGTGGTTCTTGTCGTATCATTGTTTGACAACTACTATTCACTCTGGGTTTGCGTTTTCATCCTTTCTCCCTTGTCTGGCCTTGTTTCAAAGCATATAAACGCCTTTTGCCTTGATAATTGCATACACATGCAGGATTTCTCACTGCAAGTTGCGTATATACGCTCTGTTTTCCCAAATAGTTGCGTACACCTTTTTTCCTTGCCTGTTTTCTTGGTCTGGTGTTTGATCGGTGGGATTTGATGCTTGTTGAGGCTTCTTAGGTCTCTGTAGTGCCTTTTGAGTGCCTGTGGGATGACAGGAAACCCTCTTTTGGTTGAATTTTCAGGCGAAGTCTTTCTCTTCATATTTTCATGTTTATTGTCCTTGTACATTGGGCTGGGTGTTTTGTTGCTTGATATCTTGCGTGAGTTATCTCCTTTTCATACACAGTAGAGCTATATATCAAGTTACTTTTCAGTCCATGCATTTTCAGTTTCGATATATTGAAAATACAAAAAAATAGTTATTTTGCATTGCTTGGCATTTTTGTCTTTTGAGTTTTTATCATTAGCTTAGTGCATACAGTGAAAGATTTCATTTTTACTTCTGAATCGCAGAGTTGAATTTGAAAATTGCATCGTTTTTAGAAGCATATCATTCATTAAAAGTTAAAGTTAGGACTTTTCATTATTTTCATATTTAGTTTTATTGCAGAGTCATAACACCATGAGTTTCATTACCATACCTTATTGAGTAATCACGTCCATTAAAATCAATGCTATAATTTAAAATTCATTAGTAATGATTTTATTTTTTAGGGTGCACAAAGTAGCCTTGGATTTAGTGCCTTGGAATAGGATTTTGTGAGTAAACTTCTCTAAGGAAATTAAATCAGCATATGTGTCTGAGTCAGGGAGTGGAGAAATCCATTGTATAATTTGTAAGATCAGGAGGCTTCGCTCACATCGGATTTAATCATGAGGTCACGTGAATTTGGTTGAAGGGATATCCCCCCGACACCTTCCTAGCATCAGAGATATTTCTAGGGATCTTGTTAGTGCCTTTACCTTTGTGAGAGGCAGTTATTTCAAGGTTTTGGGCTTCGCTACCCTGCCCATATGGTGGACCTGACTTATGACTGCTCGCATGTGCATCGATTATACAGTGGTTTATTAGTTTCTTGACTTAGGTGTCTCTTAGGTTACTGGAAGGGGTTATTTTGCAGGTACCCTGGGTAAGATAACACACAACCTTTATGGAGGATTACCTCTTTGGGGGGATCTGACCGACTAGTTTTTAAGCCCATGAGGGCCCTTATAATTGATTCTGTTACCTCCAATATTTAGCAGGGACTCTCCGACCCCTCTTGGTCAAGACATACCTTCTTTAGGGAGGGAGGCCACTTAGCCACTTTACCCCGTTTGCATGCATTTTTTCCATTTGAATTTTGGTGTGCTCTTTGATTACTAGTTGGATTTAAGAGTTTATACTGAGTTATTTTCATCATGAATAGTGGATTTCCTTTGAATCCTTCGTTCAACGCTACCTACCCCATGATGCCCACTCCTGTCATGGGGACAAGTCCTTCCATTTTTTGTAATGGTATGCAGAACTATGGTACTTAGTCTGCACCTTAGGTCTCTAGTCATTATCCTGTTGATATGCCTTCACCTTTGCAATCCCCTCCCTGGTCCACTTATATGAATCCTAGCATTGGAGTCGGGGGAACCATGGCCCCAATGCCTATGTATTCATTTGAAATGAGCCATGTCCCTCAACCTGCTTTTACGATGGGAGGTTGGAACCTCCCCTCTTACAGATCCAGTCCTAGTTATTCTCTTTCAGGAGCCAATACTCAGATGGGAGATTATTCTACTTATTACACTCAATCCATGTATCCTCCGTCTGCCATGTCAGTTCCTTTGAACAATTTTTCCATGGAGCGAGTACTCATATATCCTCGGGTGTTTCATATAAGGATAATCAATTTTATGGTTTGGGCTATCCTCTTCACGGAACCCCTTCACAAGGGGGAAACATATATCCTCACCTGAATAGTCCTTATCATACTTCCGTCTCTTGATAGAATTCAGGGATGATGCTTGTTCAGACTTCTCTGAATCAATTAAACGAAGGATACTACCTTTTTAGACAGGGACAGGGGGTAAACTAGGAGCCTTCCTGGCCTGCAATGTTTCCATGTCAATATTTCCCTAGACCTTGGCATCAAATGCCACAAATCATCACTAATCCAGTCACTGTCATTCATACTGGAGCTCCATCACCAACCTCTGTCAGTCATGTTGGGAATGGGTCTACAACTTCTACAAGTCATGTTGAAAACCCGCACCCGATTGCTGCTAGTCAGGTTGGGGGAACCACTCTAATCATCATGATTCATATCAATATCGCATCTCTTACCTCCATACATCATGTAGGAGATGAATCTCCCACTTCTTCCTGTCGTGTTGAGAGTATGTCACCAACCATTGTGAACACTGTTGGGGGCATCGAGAAACCTAGACGTCTCAAATGTAAGCCTAAGTTTTTTTGCAGGAATTGTGAAGGAAATCACCTTACTCGTCTGTGTCCAGCTACTGCTGAGATACCGAAACCATGGGGCTCACCTAAGAGCCCTTCATATTCTGAGGCATCTGTGGTTTCCCCACACCATCTTCCTCCTTTGATTGACACGGTGGTAACACTGCTGCAATCCTCTCTTGACCTCACCCTCGTTGTCGAGGGTGATGTGTCCCCTATCCCTATTACCATACATTCTCTTCAACCTAGAATTGAAGAAGTGGTCACACCGGTGCAATATCTGGTCAATGCTACTCTCCTTGTGGAGATATATGCATCCTTCAATCATATTGTCAGTACTCCTGACCCTGCACCTTATGAACAAAAGAGATTTTTTCTTTCATAGAGTCCTTTCCCTCCTGGTTTTGAGGAAACCACTTTTGACTGGGATAGTCCTGTGGGGTATCCTATACCCCCACCTATGTCTTTTCTAGTAAGAGACATTAGCTAGTCTATCCCAAAGACTATATACTCCTTTAGTTCTTTGTCCTCCTTGACTTGGAGAGCTTTGGGTTTTCTCAAGCTTATGTCAGCTATTCGTAAGATACTGACATTCCACAAAAGATATGAATGGGAGCCTTGGCCTTCCCCATGCCTTTCCACCTAGAATCTCCCAAACGAGTTTAATTTAAGCTCTTTTCCGACTCGTCTAAATCCAAAAATATTGCTGAGTGATTTGTACCTTTCACACTCGTTAAATTGGATTCGAAAGGTCATGAGTCTTAGTTAAGCTCTTTTCCGACTCATTACCAAATATTGAAAAGATTGCCGAGTGAGCTTGTCTCTTTCATACTCGTAAAGTTGTTTTTGAAAAGATGTCTATTTGGTACAAGTTTATACCTTTTTCACACAAAGTAGACTAAAAGACATAAAAAAGGACATTTTTTGGCGTTAAGTTGTGATTTCATCTCATGCCCTTGCTTGCAGTATTGTTCCTATATACGGTTCTCGCTTTGTGTTATAAACCATTTACCTCAACAGTTTTTCATCCTCAACCAAGTAGAGCCTTATTTATATCCTTCGCAATTTGACACCCTATACCTAGGAGGAAACATTTCCCCGAGTGTCCATCTCCTGCATGCACTTCCCTACATTGAGCATAGGTACATTCCACTACTGGAATGAGTTTTTCTTACTTGCGACACTCGTTTCCTCCTCTGTATAATAGCATTTATTTTTCTATGAAAAAATAAAAAAAGACGGGTGGGAAGGGAGTATTTTCTTGTATCGAAAAAAATTGTGTCGCCTTTGAACAGAGCACAAAGTTATTTGAGTCCATTCATTATAATTTTGGGATTAGCATGGACTTAGGAAGCTGAGCTCATTACATAGTCTTCTCTACCATCTGGTTACTCTTCCAGTCCCTATAGAGAATTTCATTGATGCCTCCTGCATCTCATGGTTTCATCAGTGGGTCTATGCTACCAGAGTCCTCCATATGTCTCATGCTCTTGTTCAAAGGAAGTTTATCAACCTGTGTCTACCACTCCTTAGAAGTCTTGACTTTTCATGTCAACCATACCCTCAGTTTGTCTTAAAATCACATGATACTGGAGACCTATCATGCACCCTGGCCCTACTTTCATCATTGGTAGGTAACCTTGAACCCAACAGTCGACATTTCATCATTGGTCATTGACTGGGTGGTTTCCCTTGTGTTCGACGACAAGACATCTATTCACACATTGGGATTGATGTAATTTATTGGATTCCGTTAACATTATTGGTGGTTTCCTTGCCTTTTTCAACAATTTTCATCATTGGATGCTATTCAGAGGGTCTTTTTCGTGTACCTCTTGCACTTGGTAGACGCGAAAGACGCAGAGGGTCATTGGTTTGTGAACCTTTTCTTTGTTCGATTTCCACCAAATCATGAAGATCCTACTTTGTACCTCATGATAACTTATGAGAGATGCCTTAATTCTCTCCTTTCATTGTGTTTCTTTCCATTGACATCAACCCATTTATTATGGAAATGAGGCCTAGAGTCTTATGATTACCTTGAGGCTTGTAGTCATTAGTGGCAGGCTCTCTCATCATCGTCAATTGGGAATACATCAATGTCTCTTGATCGATGGATTCTTCAGGTGTTCGACACCAAATCCTCTGTTCACACTTGTAAGAATGTACTCAGTGCCTTGATACCTAATTTCATTATCGGTAGGCTGTCTCGCATTTGTTAACGTTATACATCAATGATTGATAATCAAATGATGTCTCATTGTGTCTGAACTCAACTCCTTTATTCACATGATGTAGACTTGCACCTTTGACGGATTGTGTAGAAGACTCGAAGACATCACTATGTGGCCACAAATTTCCTGAGTTGTTGCTTCCTTTTCATTGGACTAGTACCTAAACGACTTCAATGATCATGGGAGATTAGATTGTACTCCATAGTATACATAAATCTTCAGATTGGTTTTGAGACTGGTTCTACTCGACCTTTTTTGTGACTATGTCAACTATTGGCATGTAACCACATTTGTATTTTCCTATTCATGGCCACAAAAACTTGTTTGGTATATTTTCACATGGATCTGCAGTCTATTTTTGGCAACCATGTATGCAAAGTCAGTGAAGAATGTAATGAGCAATCAAGTTCGTCCAACTGGTTCCCTACCACTCCACTTCTGGGTTATTGATAATGTATTTCATCCATCATAGATACTACTTTGGCCTCACACATTAGGGGGCATCTATTAGAGAATGATTTGCCTCACCCTATGTAATCTTGCAGAGAGGGCCTTATTCCATTTCCCTATGCAGAATTTTCTTCCTTGTTACTAAAGTCCAGAGACTAAAATATAAAGTTTTTCCACTTGTACGCATCTTGCACCCTATTCAACAAGCGTATACACAGGCTGCTCCACTACAACCCGCGTACATCAGAATTTGTGCTAGAAAATCAAAATTAAATTTTGGGTTTCCATGTCACGACAGGAGATCTATGATCCTTGTCCTTCCATATGCTGTAAACATTCTGAATTGGCCCTTCAGTTTCATTTTTAAATCTATAAAGAATCCAATTCTGAGTTGTGGAAAAGGAGAAAGAATTCAACTTTGAGAGAAAAATTACTTTGGAGAAATTATTTACTTCATATTGAGTCTGCATCCCTTTGTCCTTTAAGTCTGAACACAGTGTTCAACCCCCAATCTCTTCCCTTATTGATGGATACCATATTTGTATCCCTTATATGAGCTTGCCTTTGGTGGAGGATTGAAGTGGTGAAGGCCCAGTTGGAAGGAACTCAGTTTCTCGGTTCTGAACGGTGTCGACACGGAAGTCTGTAATATTTTTACTTCTATTGATCGTTTATTAATAGAAATACTCCTTTCTTATCCAATTGATATCTTGCAAATATGTGTATTATTATCCATGGGAATATTTTTTTATGTATATTGATGGGTTATGCTATCTAGTGTGATAACCTTTTATATTTCCACCATATGCTTGTTTTTCTTGTTTAGTGAGAACTTGTTGCAGGTATATAGCTTTAGATCAAAGTTCTCAATGGTGGACATCATCAAACATCTGGACGAGGTAGGCCTCTTTCTTATCTTGCTAGTATATTGGTTTATATAGCATGTTGTTGGGATAGAGTTGATTTCTGCAGTCATTTCCATCTGTTGTGGTTCACCCTAGCCATAGAGAGATTATCCTCATAACATACAAGCACCAACTTGAAGGAAGCACCCACTACCTGAGTTTTCTAGAACCTACTAGAAGGATAAACCAATCCACTTGGAATATTTTAAATGATGATACAATATAAAATCAACCTTCAAATACAATCCAAAAATTACTTCTTAAATATGCATACAAAACCACTCAGAACTGTACCTCAAATATGCAAACTTGTAATATTTACCACAAGCTCAATTTTTCATCTCTGATTCTGAAACTTGGACCTTATATATTAGGATAATTTCTCTTCTAATGAAATAAGTGGAATTCAATTTGGACCTATCAAGCTTCATATATAATGTTTTTATCTCGAACACCTATCTGAGACTATTTTTTGGATTAGTCACAAACCCTAACTTCCAACAAGTATAACTTCGTACCTGTAATGAATCAAGAATTAAAACTTGTACCCAATATTCTTTGGTACCTTCTATAAAACTCCTCCAAGTTTTTCTCCTTGAATCATTCCCAAAAAAATAGTTATAGAGAAAATGGAAAGATGACTCATTTTGAAGAAGAAAACCCTATTTTAAAGAACCTCAACTTCCACTGAGCATAACTCCAAACTTGTAATAAGTCAAGACCTGATATTCATACCCAAGATTCTTCACTATCTTTTATAAAAAAAATCCAAGTTTTTCTATATGAATCTTTCTATAAAAAAAATTATATCGAAAATTCCAAGTTGACCTTCAAAGAAAAAACTTAGAACAAATCATCACAAGAATTCATCTTCCCTTGGAATTTTTCCCTTCTTCACTTCATATTCCCTTGGAAATTCGCTCCTCTAGGATGAAAATCACTCCTCTTCCTTGGATAGGTAGAATTGGTGTGTTCCAAATGACAAATGATGTTCCTCTTATTTATTTGAGTCTTCTCCACATGAGGGGGTGCGACCAAGGGTCACAACTTTTGGGTCACACCTCTTCCTTAAGGATGACTGACTTTAGGGGATTCTTTACTTTACTTTAGGGGATACTTCTGTTGGATTTAGGGGCTTCTTCACTTGTATGTAGAGGATTATTCTCTTGGTTTTAGGGCTTCTTCAAGGATCCTTCAAGGTTCCATTTGTGTACAACTCAAAGTGGGCATGTGGAAACAACCACATGTTATCTCATCCCGTGAGGGACATGCTTAAGAGATACACCAAAAGGGCACCACTTTGGATTTATATACACTTATGCCAAGGATCATTCAATTATATTCAATGTTTCTTTAAGTGGACGCATCATCATCACTTTTAAGGGCTTATGGGCTTTGGTTTAGGGATTCTTCTAAGGTTGACATCAATGACAACCAATTTTCCAACACAAAAGTCTAGATTTAATGATAAACTATGATGGAGAATATACAAGAACTAACTAGGGCCAATGGATGGAATGAAAAATCTTGGTGCATAGTGTGTAAAACAAAAATAGTCTTGGAAAGTTCCCATCCAAATATCGAACCCATTTCTATGGAAATCATCAGATAAATATTGTGAGATATGGAGAACATGTGGTTGCTCCCCATAGTTTTGCTCCACCTTGTAGAAATCCATTCACCTACTGTAGTAACCCTATTTTTTGACTTCTTACAATCAAATATACATATCACAAATAACAATATGGAATTACAAGCTTTGGAAGAAAGCTTGGAAACAATCTTATTTAGAGTTGAATAAATGATTAGTGATAATACCAATGGTGACCATGGTAAAATAAGATATTCTAAGGAGGTCATGGTGGAAGTAGGACTAGACAGGTAAGATGATATAATTGCAATGAGATAGACTATATCTCCAAGTACTCCCCCCTCCCAATAAGGCCAAGTTATGGACACTGTAGAGATAGAGGCCATCCCACTTAATATTACCTTGACCTCTTGGAAAAGTGGGAGGTTAGAACCAAGTTGAGAAATGCTAACCTAGTTGGCTCCAAACAAAGAAATTTCAAAATCCCCAAGCTGAACATAGTAACTAGAGGAGGTAACATAAGTGGATGGAGTGGGGATTTCATGTCATAGGTGTACCAAAATGCATTATTAATTGATTTTGAGAGTTAAAAACATACAAAAAGGAAGAGAGGAGAGTGAGACAAGTGTTAGTTTCAACCTACATGCATAAACTATCACATTAAACATAAAATTCAATGACAAACCAACAATTTACAAGAAAAAAAGGGAAACAAAAAAATTCCATATCAAATCCCTATGGAAGGACACAAAATTGTAGTGAATCACTTGGGAAGGGAAACTTAAAACAATTGGAGGGTCCTTTGACCTTCTTAACTAGTCAATATCTCTTTGTGGAATATTTAGGAAACGAGCCCTTAATGGATGGCTAATGTAGAAGGTAGGCACTCAATAAAAAAAACAAAACCAATTGATAGAATGAAGGAAAAAATGAACAAGGATCTTTGATTTCACTCTTATTGTAATTTGTTAGAGAAAGTCTACAATTTATGGGTTCTTCCTTTTTTATTTCATGGAAAAAATATTATATTTGTAGCTAATGGATACATACTGCTCTTGACTAACCACCAATGAATTCTCATTAATGTTTGAGGGAGGAACCATGTGATGATATGAATTTGACAAATGGAATTTTATTACTAAGGATATTCATTTTTCTTGAGAAGATCATTGTTAAACAGTTTTCAAGGCACTAAAAGAGAAGATTTTTAAGGCACCATTTTTTAGGGGGATGTTGGTTATATCTCTCTTTCACTTCTTCTTGGGTTGACCCAGGTTTAGATATGAACAGGTTTCAAACAAAGCCCTATAAAACTACTGGCCCTCCTGGTAAACCAGAAGGAAACACTGTGCACAAAGAACACAACGCAGTGTCACCTGAGATAGCTCTATGGGTGACTGCAATGCTCAAGTGATTGCAATCTAGGAATGAGTGGGGATCTGGGAGGGTATTATATCTTTCGTTATGCCTTAAAATTGTTCTTGATTAAAGAATTCTTGGATTCATTCATTCATCTTTTAGACTTATTCATGCATGATAATAGATCTAGTAATCATTCATTCATAATATAGACATTAAAAAAAAAGTAAATCATTCAAGGAACATCACACAAAACAAAAGGTTTACCATGGTTCACCCCCTCCTAGGCTACGTCCACAAAGATTGGATTCTCTACTCTTTTATTTAGTCTGCTAGAAAATCTAGTATTGCACACATTATTTATTCAATCATACAATCCCAATGAGGTTAAGGAACCTCTGTGAGGCAGACTAGATCACACTAGTCTCCTCTGCCTATTATATAAACTTAAAAACCTAGCTTATTAGACTCTTTTATGACCTTATTACCACAATTAGAAACAACCAATAACGACTGAACCCCACTGAAACCCACTGAACCCTCAACCTAGACCTCCTAGGTTCTTATTTATATTATTTTACAGGATAATAGTTGTTAAAATCCTTATCAAAATCCCTAACCATATCATGGTTAGGCTTGTCTTCCTGCACGCCACATGGCTTTTCCTCTTGCATGTTGTTTTTCCTTCTTTTTCTGCATGTTGCTTTCTTTCCAGTTGTTGCATGTGCTCCAAAATTAGGTCTTTCCTTCAAAAAATAGGTCTTTCCTCAAAATAGGCTTGCACCCAACAGGCCCCCAACATTGACATGTGGCTCGTCGCGAGCTACTCAGGTGATATGCACTCCTTGAACAACCTCTGCCAAGCTGTGAAATTTTCCTTCTAACTCTTCCCCCTTTTCTCTAGCTTGCGCAACTTTCCCTGTGAGCTCTTCTACCCTCTATGCTGTGATATGTTCCTTGAGAGACTCAGCTCTCTCAACATGATCCTGAGCATTCATGTCTTTTCCTTCTCCATTTTCACAATTATTTTCACTGCTTTCTCTTGGAGAGGTTCTAACTGGGATTTCCTAGCCTGCTTGTTATTCTGCACAGTCTTAATTATGTCTGTAGGGTCTTCATATCCTGAGTGCCATTCAATCGCTCTGTAGTGCTCACTGAATTTTACCACTGCTTCAACTCCTAATTGCAATGGTGATTACCTCCTCTTTCTGGTCTAGTTGTTGGACTCTATCATCTTCCTCCAGCGTTGTCCATAAGTTTGCAGTCCTGTCAAAAAGTTGTGTGACCTTTTTCAACTTCTTTCTCCATCATCTCCACTTGTAGGGTTGTGTGTTGTTCCATTTCAACCATAACTTCAGGAGGAGTAGTTGGGGTTAATTTTTATTTAATTTCCTCGATCTCCTTCTTGTAGTCCTTGAGCATCTGCGCGATGATTTGGATCTGTTCTTCCACATTTCTCATGACTACCTGTGCCATGTCTGGAATTCTTGTGAAGACTTCCTTCAACTTCTTCTCTAAGTTTTATATGCGTTTCTTCTCTTCTTGTGTCTCCATAATTACCTGCTTGACCACTGGTTCTAGTGCATCCTTTCCATTTATGGCTGCCTGCAATTTCATCGTGTTTGTTCTAACTCACGATTGCACTTCCTGCGTGACACTGACTTGCAGCCTGTACAATGCCTTTGTTGGTATTTGAGCTAATACCAACTATACCTGTGCTAGGTCTTTGAGTGGTGTATGGGCTATGGTATCGTCAACCTACAACATATATTTTTTTATTTGGAGGGTCATACTTTCTTGTGCTATGGTCTGGATGGTGTCTTCTTCGTTCTAAGATGACCTGTCCTATGCTTCTATCGTTGGGGGGATCAGTTCTGTTCCCCTTTCGTTCCTTTGCGCTACTTGTATCTTCTCTAAGACCTTCTTGATATCAGCCAACTCGTTTTTTATCCTTCCTATTTGGTTCTTAACATATTCAAACTCTTTTGTTGCGCGATCCTGTACTCTCTCTATGGAAAGTTCAACATCATCCTCGATGATTGTATATTCTGGGATTTTTTTATGGGCCTTGGACTTCTTGCTTGGCCCATCTATGTGTATGATTGGCCATTTGGGTGGACCTATTTCTTTTGGAGTATCTTCCAAAGGGGTTTCCTGTGTTGTTGTGTCCCTCCTTCCCTATTCTTCCTACACTGGGGCATTGTCCTTATTTCCTATCTGTGCATCCTTCTTTGTAGCGCTTCCCTTCTTCTGTTGTGATGGATTTTGAATTGGCTTCGCCTGTTGCATGGGTTTCTTTGTCACTATTTTTCCTCCTGTAAGTGTCTTGGACGACCCTGCTTCCACTTCTTTTCCATTTTGGATTTCCTTGGTAATGACTGGGATCTTCCAACTATCCTGCCAGTCTCTCATTGCCATTTCAACTTCCCTTGCATTAATGCAGAATCAAAGTTGAATGCATTCTTTCTATGGATCCCTATGCACTTGGATCCACATGTTGTGTCGCGTATCATTAAAGTTGGCTACCCCTTGATACTATGCGACCACTTCTGAAGTGATCCTCCAAGTGTTGGCTATGTTGTCTTGAATGTCACTGAGATACTGAGCAAAGGTGATGGCATTGGCACTTCTTCGCTTAGGGTCTGAAGTGCTTCCCATCGATGTGTACCGTACTGCACGGCAACGTCGTACTCTATTGCAGAAGTATGAGTAGGGAGGATCCTTCCATCTGATTAAGGCTATGCGGATCATGAGCCAAGAGTAGTGGAACTTTGTTCCCAAGTCTTGCATGTCCTTGCAATCTTCTAGGAACAGGTTTAGTAAATATGGGGCCCAACTGGGCATGGTGTCATTTGTGCACTATGTTGCTACTGCAACAAGTCCTTCTGGGACCTCCTCCTTGCGACATTTGAGTAGTAATTTTCCTGCCATTAATTTTGTGTCCATACTAGTGGATGTGTTGATGATTCTCTTTATAATAATTTCGCGTGAGCCTCTTTTCATCCCATATGTCTTTTTCATCTCTTCCACGAGAGCCTTTTATTTATTTTTGTCATCTAGGTACTGTGTGGAACTCTTTCATTTGATGGCAGGCCTGTGATTAATGCAATGACCTCTACGTTGATCGAGACAAGTTCTTATAACCATAAAAATCCTCCATGGAGGACTGCCATCAACTATTTTTTGCAATTTTTCACCTCTTTCCCCTTGCTGAAGTGGGGAATCTCTACCAATTTCATGATCCCTATATTTTCCTAGCCTACCACCCATGGCTTTGGCTGCAATATTGGATATACAAATGGCCATGTACCTAGGCTCTCCATGTACACCTACTGTGCAAATTCTGGGAATTTGTTGGTTTCAAACACATTGTGTTCTACGTATCTTATCCTTTCCACGCAACCCAATAGAGTTGGTGTGTTCTGCACCCCCTCTGGATTGCGTGGTAAAAAATTGAGGCGACAAGTTTCTTGCGTGGGGATGAAGAAATGAGTTGTTTTCCATTTGTTTTTGTCGAAGCACTAGAGGTTCATAAAAGAAATCCCTGTGATGTCTTTTTATTCCTTGTTCATAACATAAATCCCTATGATGTCTTCAATATATACTTCTTCCTACTATGTGGACCCCACTGTAGGTCGTGGTCTCAACCCATCAGACTCTATCCATTTTCTGTCGCCACGATTTGTTTTGTGGGCTGCTTCGACCCTGGAAGGTTGTTGTGGGTTGCATGTGGCTACTAGTTTGTGGCCCTATGCACTATCAATATCCATCCCGACTAGCGTCGAGGATTTTTCTTCTTCCTCTACCAGTGTGGCACTCACTGGTTCAAACTATGACGAGGGAATTGCGTTGACATTGAAGATTCCCTCCCTCTATTTAAACTCCTGCTCTGCCTCTACAGTTTCCTGCGATGACCTATGGATACTGCGTGTTTTTAGTGTTGTTTAGCTAGGTGTGCCTGCCTTCAAAGGTTCCATTATGGGTAATTCTTGCTTTACCGATTGAGCTTCGATTGATTCGATCTCTGCACTCGCTTGTTCACCTCCTGTCTTCATGCTCCTTAGCTTCGTGAGTTTACAAATGCACAATAAGTCTTGTTTGGCTTGTGTTTTCACTTTATATAGAGGGCATCATAAATTCCATGAATATTCTTGGAGAATCTTCTTTGGTTGTTATTAATGCCTTAAATATTGTCGAGTACACTTTGTTCAGTTTCATAAATTCCCAATTTGCGCCTTTTTACCCCGACGGGTGTTTTTTTTACTTTTCCGACCATTGGTACCTTTTCTGGTGCGCTGCACTTTTTCATTGCACCATACATTTCCACTGTGACATTTTCATTAGTGCATAGTTTTTGCTTCCTGTCAACCATATGTTGTGCGCGATTAGTTTTTCTCTTTGTCACACTGATTCCACTATCTACTACACACAATATTTCCCAGTGTTTTGTACTTTCTTTCTTTTCTACTTTTTTCTTCCTTTTTCTTCTTTTTCTACTTTTGTATTTATTTTGATGAGTTTTCTTTCCTAATGTATACTATGGTACACTATATACATGCGTTTCTCATTGTCCTATAACTTTTAAGGGTTAGTAGGTCGATTGTCATTGTACAGTTTCATTTGACTACCGTTAACCATTCCTTTCAGGTTTGTTCCTCCCACATATTTTAGTTGCACAGATCCCCCATCTGTGACAGTATTTACTTCATATGGACCTAGCCAATGCATTCTAAACTTACCAGGGTGTTGGAAAAATTTGTTGTCATAGAGAAAGACTAGGTCTCCCTCCTTAAAACTCTTCTTTTTAATATGTTTGTGATGCGAGGATTTGTCTCTTGCTTTCTGTACTTCCTAGTGAAATCCTGCCAGGATATTTTCCTCTTCCATTTCCATTAGTTGATTTAACCTTTCCTGTACTGCACTTCTTTCTGTCATGTTGGTAATTGATGCTATGCACAAACTGGGTACCAAAAATTCTAATGGTACTACTACTTCCTGCCCATACAACAATTTGAATGGTGTATGTTCTGTCAGCTTATTACATGTGGTCCTATATTACTATAGTACCATTGGTATATTCAATTCCCAATCATCCCTGTTGACATTGCATATTTTAGTCAGAGCATTTTCCAAAATCTTATTGAAGTCTTCCACTATTCCATTTGCCTAAGGATGATATGGTGTACTCTTCTGGTGATAGAATTCAAACTCCTTAGTCATAGCCCTGATGGTATCATTGATAAAATGAGTGCCTTGTTCACTAATTAGAATCATGGGACATCCAAATCTGGTGATCACTTGCTCAAACAAGAAGTTTGTTGTTGTCTCTGTGCTACATTCTTTGACTAGTGTTGCTTCTACTCATATTGTTAAGTATTCATTTGTAGTAATGATATACCTCGCTCCTAACCTTTTTGTTGGTGGATTAATAGGTCCCACAAAGTCTATAGCCCATTTTTCAAATACCTGCAGAGTCACTTGTGGTCTTAGAGGCATCTCATCCATTCTGTTGGGTTTTCCAACCCTATGACAGACATCTCATTTCTGGAAATATTCCTTGGAATCTTTATGGACTATTGGCCACCATAATTCTAAATGTGTTGAACCTGCACAAAATATATCTAGCTACAAAATACCACACACATTTGCAGAGAGAAATTGAGAAAGAAGAAGAAAGAGATAAATAATAGAAGAATTCTTATTAACTATAATGAATAATGAATAATTTACACATGATATACTCTGTATAACTCAATAAATGGGAACTAGAGGAGAACCAATGCACCATAGTGGTGGTCTAGAGTGTTTTGGACACACACTAGTAGTTACGGGAGTGAACTTCCACCTAGTCTAGTCTCTCAGGAAGTTACGGGAGTGAACTGCCACCTAGTTGAGTTAACTAGTCAACTAGTCTTCAGTTAACTGAATGAAACAGGGTGTAGTGAGGAGTAGATCAAGGAATCAAGGGTAATTCTCCAGGATGGTGATGAAACCAACGGTAATTTACATTATCATGGTGATTATCCCAATGTTTCATGGTGGCAAAACCAATGTAACATCTAAACTCAACTCAACTAGTCAAATTGAAGTGTCAACTTAAGAGAATATTCTTTAGGTGGAATATTCTCCCCTAAACTTTAGGAGACTAAATAATAACTAATAAACATAGGAAAAACCTTAGGACCTTAGGAAAAATAAATCCTAGGTGTGTGTGAAGTAACTCCAACACCCCCTCTAAACATCACTATGGTGAAAATAAAGAATGGGTCCCAACAACCAGGCCATGTTAGGTACCCAAATACAAGAGATACACTGAAATAATGTGAGGAAAGAGGGAAAACCTCATGNCAAGGTACAATGTATGTAAAAGGAAGAAATGACAGTTTCTAGGCAACTGTGTCCTTCACTCCAAGATGACTTCGCAGAGAGTGGAACTTCTGCTTAGTGAAGGTCTTTGTGAATATGTCTATCGCCTGTTCTGCTGAAGGATAGAAATGTAGGTCAATGATACCCTCATGTACTAAGTGCCAGATGTAGTGCATGTGGATATTGATGTGCTTCGTCCGCTGCCTCTGAATTGGATCTATGAAGAACTTCAGAGTGCTCTAGTTGTCACACCAGATGACGATAAACCAATGAAACTGAATGCCCAACTCAGTGAGAAAATGATATAGCCACATAGCCTGAATGGTTATGTTAAATAACCTTATGTACTCTATCTCGGTTGAAGAAAGAGAAATAATATCTTGCTTCTTGCTTGACAAACAGATATGCCTGGAACCAATACTAAGTGAGTAACCAGATGTGGACTTTTGATTAGTGTTATCGCTAGCCTAGTCAGAATCAGTAAACCCGATGATATCTAATGTAGATTATGTTTCAAAATAAATCCCAAAGGTGATGGTTCCCTATACGTATCGAAGGATACACTTTGCTACCTTCCAATGTAGCTCATGCGACTCCTTCATGAAACTGGAAACTGCACCAACTTCATAGCATAGATCTGGTGTGGAGTGTGTGAGATACAACAAGCTCCCCCCACTAGATGCCTGTATAGTGTGCTATTAACTAGTGGAGTGTCCCCTCCATCCTCAATTTTTACTCCTGATAGGAAAGGAGTCAAAGCATACTTGAAGTTTGTCATGTGAAATTTATCAAGGAGATCTCGTGCATACTTGGACTGAGATAGTTTGATGCCTGATGCATCTTGACTGATCTAAAGTCCAAGGAATAAGTGTAGTGGACCCATGTCCATGATCAAAAACCTATCATGTAGAATCCTCTTGACTATAGAAATCACTGAAGTCGAGCAACCAGTGATCAACAAATCATCAACATACAGAACTAAGAGTAGAAGTGAATCAACCGTCCTGGTCATGTAGACATTCGGGTCTGATTTACAATCTACAAAGTTTTGTGACAGCAGGTAGGATTCCATATTGGCATACCATTCCCTTGGATCCTGCTTGAGGCCATACAGAGATTTCTTCAGTCGATAGACCAAAGATGAATCTTGCATAAATCCCTGGGGCTGCTCCATATAGATATCCCTAGAGGTATCACCATGAAGAAATGCATTCTTCACATCCATCTGATGGAATTCCCATCTGTTGGTCGTCATAATGGCAAGTGCCAAACGTATGGAATACATATACACTACTGGAGAGAAGGTCTCATCATAGTCAATTCCATTCACCTACTCAAAGAATTTGGAAACAATCATGGCTTTGTATCTGTTAATATTTCCATCCGATACGCTCTTGGTCCTGTAGACCCATCTACATCTGACAAGTTTCCTTCCAAAAGGAAGGGGAATTAGATACCAAGTCTGGTTCTCGAGGAGGGATTTGTACTCTCCCTGCATGGAGGATTTCCAAAAGGGATTTCCAACAACCTTGCCATAAGACTGTGGATCTGAATAATTAACTAAGAAAATATTCCTAGAGGGAAATGGTTTAGTGGCAGTGATTGCAACAACAGGCTCCTTGAAATCAGATCAAGTCCTCCTAGTATCGACTGGATCACTAACAATTTCCCCTGCATCCGAAAGAGTAGTCTGTGCCCACTTGGGCCTCTGCTTTGGCTTTGCATCTGGATGCTCTGACTCTACATCTGACTGTATTGACTCCATATATGGATCATCTGAGTCATATGAATCATAAATCTCATATGAATAAGAGTTAGCATGTGCATATTCATCGTCTCAGACAGGTGGAAGAATGAAGGTGTCTGCATGCGGCTGTTGAGATACATGCAAGACACTTTCCTCGAATTGGACACTTCACTCAATGATGAGCCGGTTTGAGGAAATATCAATAAGTTTGTATCCCTTCACACCGTCGAGGTATCCAACAAAAATACACTCAGTTCTTTGGGGATCAAGTGCCTTTCTCTTTTCAGAGGGAATCCGGGCCCATGCACGTGAACCAAAAAATACGAAAGTGGGTCACTTTGGTTTGAGGCTGCTCCAAGCCTCATAGGGGGTCTTATCCTTGACATATCTATGGGGAGATATGTTTTGGATGTATTTTTCACAATTAAGTGCTCGACCCATAGTCTCGGTGGTAGTGACTTTGCATGTAACATGCAAGATGCCATCTCTTTTAGAGATCTATTTTTCCACTCAACAACACCATTTTGCTGCAGAGTATAGGGAACTATGTGCTGCAACTGAATCCATGCCTCATGAAAAAGATTTTGGATTTCATGATTGACATACTCTCCCTCGTTATCAATTTGGAGGACTTTGATTTTGTTTCCTGACTGTGTCTCAACCAGGGCTTTGAAATCTTTGAGGTGTTGAAAGACCTCAATTTTTTTCCTGAGAAAGTAAATCCATGTGAAACGTGAGAAATCATCAACAAAAATGAGAACTAACCTCGCTTTGCTGATATATGGATGGGGAAAAGAACCCATGAGGTCACTATGGATCAGATATAAAGGAGAGGAAGCTCTTTGAGTCTTTCCTTTGTCGAATTTCTCTTGAGGGTGTTTTCCAAGAACACATCCCTCACAGACTCCTTTGGAGAAATGGATGTCTGGTAGACCATCAACCAATATTTTCTTGTTAATCTGTTTCATATATCTGAAATTCAAATGTCTGAACCTTTCGTGCCATATCCTACTACTTTCATCAGCATGGGTAAGCAGTGAAGCAAAATCTGGTTCAATAAATTCAGAAAATGTTTACAATCTAGATTGATTATTTACCTCACCAGTAGAAACCCTGAAATTGGTTTGCATATCATAGATTTCCACTACATTTTGTGTGAATAGGAATTTATTTCCGGTGCCAGAATTCATCATCTGATACATGGAGAGAAGATTGACGAAAAGTTTGGAAACAAGCAACACATTCTCGAAGCTTCCGTTGGTGAGTTTAATCCTTCCTTTTCCGGTGACCTAGACTAGAGAGTTATCCCCCATCAGAATAGGAGGACCTTTTCATGCATCCAATGAAGAATAGACTTCTTTTGTGGAATCTATGTGATGTGATTCTCTTGAATCTATGATCCAAGCATCAAGAGAGGAGTTGATGGAAATCATGGCATGGCTAGAATTGCCTTTCTTGGGATTCTAATCTTCTGGATTCTTCTTCTTGGCACCCTCGGGGACGCGATCTCCAAGGCTGTTTTGATGAATTATTTGAGTCATTATATCTATATGTTTCTGCATGCATTCAAATTCTAGATGGAATCCTTTATGGTAGTAAGTGAATTTACCCCCTTTTCTTCCCTTTCCACCTTTGAATTCAGAGGCATCAGTGAAGGGTTTTGAGTACCCTTCCTTCTTCAAATGTGCATGAACTTTCCTTTTGTATTTATTTTTATATTTCTGATATTGATGGCTTCCCTCTTTCACAGTAAGTGCATGCACCTTTGGGCCTTTGATTTTTCCCATGTTGATGAGATTGGTTTTCTCTTGTGTCATGGATTCGATAAAGTCCTCAAGAGAAGGACTCTTCCAGGTGGCTCCAGAGGTGAATTTGACTGAATGGAATGTTGATATGAACACGGAGAATTAGGGACCAAGTTTGGAGAGAATGGTGAGAACCATTTGTTTCTCCTCCTTAGATTTATCAACCCCACAAGCTTTAAGTTGCAACAACAAATCCTTGAATTTTGTAAAGAAATCTTGGATATTGTTGAAGATTTTTGGGTCCAATGTGAGAAATTCCACCTCCAACATGTGTCCCCTCATCTCATTCGATTTGAAAAATATCCCTTCCAAGGTGGTCCAGGATTCATTGGGGGTTTTATAGGAAGATATGTGAAAAAGGAGATCGGGAGAAATAAGATTGCAAATCGTTCTGAATGCTTCATCCATTCGATTTAGATACTTTGGTTTTTCTATGGATGATGTTGGTTCTGTGTCTGTATTAAAGGTTAACCTGTACAATCCTCTGGTCATAGATGTATGACTATTTTATCCTTCCATGCAAAGTAATTGTAAGGTGTAAGAATGCATTCTTTTGGGAAATCCATCTTTCCACTCTCTTCAATATTTTGTACCTGCAAAAACATTGGTGTATATTTTTCTTAGAAATCCATCAGCCCTAATACCATGTAAATGTATTGAACCTACACATAATGGATCTAGATATAAAATACCACACACATTTTCATAGATAAATTGAGACAGAAGATTCAAGAGAGAAATAATAGAAGAATTCTCATTAACTGTAATGAATACTGAATAATTTACACATGATATACTATGTATAACTCAATCAATTCAAACTGGAGGAGAACCAATGCAGAATAGTGGTGGTATAGAGTGATATGGACACACACCAATAATTATAGGAGTGAACTTCCACCTAGTCTAGTCTCTCAGGTAGTTACGGGAGTGAACTGTCACCTAGCTGAGTTAACTAGTCAACCAGTCTTCAGTTAACTGACTGAAACAGAGTGCAGTGAGGAGTAGATAAAGGAATCAAGGGTAATGTGCTAGTGTGGTGATGAAACCAAGGATAATTTACATTAACATGGTGATGATCCCAATGTTGAATGGTGACAAAACCAATGCATCATCTAAACACAACACAACTAGTCAAACTGAAGTGTCAATTGAAGAGAATATTCTCCAGGCGGAATATTCTCCCTTAAACTTTAGGATACTGAATAATGACTAATAAAAATAGGAAAAACTTTAGGACCTTAGGAAAAATGAATCCTAGGTGCGTGTGAAGTAACTCCAACAATAATCCTGTGCGCAATACCTTCTACACGGTAGCTTTTCCTGCATAGTGTCCTCCAGCTATACCTTGATGAGCTTCTACCAAAATTCTAGGCATTTCATGTTCCAATACACACCTTCTCAAAATTATATCTACACCTATTTTATATAAATTTCCTATAATGAGTTGATAGTTTGCAACTTTGACTATCATATTTTTCTTCTGCGTAGTGATAAACTCTTGTGGTGCAACCCTTGTACTTAAGTATTCAATAATATCTGTGAAATATTCATCAACTAATTGTACTGAAAATACATGTGCATCAAGGAAGTTGTCTTCCAAGTTAGTAGGTTCTTCTCCATTAGTTACCCTTGCAGGTGATAAGGTCATGCATTCAACTTCCCTGGTTTTACTATCACTTCAAAATCAAATTCTTGGAATAACAATAGCCATCTACAAATCCTCTTCCCCAACAATGGATTGTTGACTAGATTGTTGAGGGTAGAATGGTCTATGAACATTTTAAAGTGGTTACCTAGTAAATAGTTCCTGAATTTCTGAATTGCATATACCATGGCTAGGTCTTCTCTTTCTTTGGTGTTGTAATTTTTCTCTGATTCCGACAACTTTCTTCTTGAAAATGCTATAGGATGATCTAAGTCCCCTACTCTTGGCTGCGTCAAAATTTCTCTAAGTGCTATGGTTGAAGCATATAAATGCACATGAAATGTATTTTCCCAGTCTGGGAATACTAGTATATGTGTTGTTACCATGTTTTGTTTTAAAGGGTCCAAACCTTGCTGGCAATCCTCATTCCACTGAAATGTGGTGTCCTTTTTTAATAGTTTTTCCATCGTGCAGTAATTTGTGCATACCCCTTTATAAATTTCCTATAATATCTTGTATGTCCCAGTGTTTCTCTCAACTGGTGCACTAAATTCGGTGGTGGTAAATTTACAATGGCTGCAATCTTAGCTGGGTCCACTAGTAAACCTTGTTTACACAATATATGTCCCAACAATATCCCAAAAGGTGTAGCAAAAATGCATTTCTTGATATTTTATGATATATGAAATTACCTGCATCTTTCCAACATGAGTCTTAACATTTCTACATGGTCCTTTAAAAAAATATATATAGTCCAATCATCCAAATATACTTCTAAAAACTGATGTATGTTTGTTCATCCCAATAGTCTCCAATGCTTTCCATTTTAGGATTGTCAGTTGTCCCAATGTTGACTTTCTTAACTTTGATTGGTGTAGCAAATAATTCTGACTCCATAGGTGAACCTTCCACCTCTCTTTCTCCTTCAATTTCTGTAATTCAAATGTTGCACGGATCATCTTTATCTGGTGCTTCCTCTTCAACATGATGGCATGAAAGTAGTTCTTTGACTGTCTGTTTGTTTTGTTGTTGATATTCTGTCATGATTTCAACTTCTGGTTCATTAATAAATATCATTCCCTATATCTGATTCAGCGTTGAATCCATGTTGGGGTTCTCATGTTCAAATGAGAAGGTTACTACAAAATTATGATGTAATCCTATCCATTTTGTAGTGCCTCTGCGCATCTCTTGGTCTATATACCAGTTCCCCGAGATTCCTTCCAATGTATGGATAAAGTGATGAGGCCATTCCTTTGGTGGTGTCATCCTTCACTGTGCCTTTCACTTCTCTAAGTATTCAACTGGTGTTTCCTGTCCATCATACCTATGCATTTTATTTCTCCCCTGCTTTGCGCCAAATCTAATGCGCAATAGTTGTTTACACTAATACCAGTCCTAAATAGTTTCTTTGTGTGCATTGTTAACACATAGAATTGTAAGGGTTGAAAAATCATTTTAGTTTCTTTTTTTAGTCTTAGGGTTACATAAGTCATAGGTTTTTCTGTCTTCTTGTTATGGTCATCACTTAAAGTTTAATTTGAATAAGCTAAAGTTAGTCTGGCCATGGTCTAGAGTCTTTGGGTTATGTAATTTGTTATCATGACAAGGTAAATAAAACATCATGAGTCACATATTTGATTTTCATATCATTATCTTGACATGTCATGCCTCCATGTTGTACACAAGGTTCCCTTTGTCACCATCTATCCGTTTAAGTGTCAAGTCAAAGTTGGGTGTATGCACTGCCAACTCACTAGGAGAGTTTGCAACATACTCTAAGTACCTCATGAATTCATTTGTCATCATTGCATTTAAAGGATCGTGTCAAAGAGGATTTACTTGTTTTCAGAGCCTACATTTAACGAATTTTCAGGGATTATTTCACTAATCTCATAAAAGTTTCCTCGAAGTGTTTAATTCATGTTTGAATCAGGGACTGTGAACTTTTACTCTAGCGCTGGGAATTGGTAGACATGCACTACGAACTCATGCTGCAGACTGGATGAAGAAGAGGGTTGGAGGTTGGATATCTTGCATGCATCTCTATTCAAATTCAAAAACATCAACATCAATCCAAGTTCCACCAGGTACTGCATGAGATTTTCCATGTTGTTTAAGGGTTGAGAGAGGGGTTTTTGTTGGCTTGTCTATCGACACTGCAACTGTCCATTTATTTTGCTTCCAGTTTTCAAACTCACCTTCATGATGTTATGAACCTTGCTTACTAGAATGGGTCACCTTTAGATCTCATCCATATTTCCCACTCCTCAAAATTCACGTGTTCAACTAAATTTCCCCCAGCATTGCGAAGAGGGCGTTGCGAACCCTCTATTCCAACATTGTTGAAAACCCGTCTTTTGCATCTTTTAAAAAATTCAAATTTTAAAGAAAGAATATACACCCCCATCAAACTTGAAATATGTGCTTGATCAACTATTGAACTAGGTTTAAATATTTCACGCATTATCATGATGTTAATTGATATGTGTAATGATAAAAAACCATGTTTTAACAGAGAATTCACTTTCACCTCCCTTTTATTATAACTCTCAGTTTCTATTCCTTACTATTCATGTTGAAAGAGTGTCGTATCTTATACCTCATTTAATATAATACGGTGCATAAATATTTGTACAAGGTCAGTCTTTGAAATAATTTGTGTCATTGAAACCCTGATTTCCTGTACTCCCCATTTTCACACATCTAGTTGTCATTAAAACTTACATAAAAGAATTCTTCAACAACAGTATGGAAAGCCAACAAAAAAATAAGGCTCACAAGGGGTGGATATTGTAAGGACACAACCCTATGATATGCAACTCCTTGGATATGAACCTTTGATCAGGGAATCCTTTCAAAGGGTAGGTTGCATTAATTTCTATCAGAACATGGAGAGGGGGCATCCATATGTGGCCAGAGAATTTACATTAAAATTCAATGGGACCAAAACCAAAGTGGGGATGTTAGAATTTGAAGTTTCAGAACTATCCATATTTGTTCCAACATAGATACCCAACACTGGAGAAAAATGGTTCAAGGCAACACTGGAGAAAAGTGGTCCAAAGAATTCCTTAAGCTAGAGTATCAGGAAGACAACTTGTCCAAAGGGGTACCTATAAGCCACATGCTTCAAGGTTTTGATAAGATGTTGAAGGTTATCCAAAGGTATTTCACCTGTGAGGGGATATTTAACACGGTATACCAATACCACATCGAGATTCTATTACACTTCATAGGGAAAGAAGAAATGAACTTCCCTTTTTATCTCTTTAGAAGCACTGATAAGATGGATGACAGAGTTCAAGTCAAGTCTAAGAAAGTAGAGACTAGTGTCTTTCACTCTGGCCTTATTAAGATTTTAGTGATGGAAGAGTTGAGAAATACAAACACTGATTGGGAAAAATTCCTCACTTCATTACAATTTCAGTTAAATGTTTCCCCCACTCCACAGTCCAAGATACAAAGTCCTACTCCTGTTGAGAGAACTATGTGTTCAGAGGTTAGCAAGAAGAAAAGGGGTGCTATGACTGATATAGATGACAAATCCATAAATTAAAAAAAAGAAGGAGGTCCTTCACAACCTTCACATAGGGAAGGTTAACCCATGGAAGATCCCACTCTTATGGAGGTTCCTTCAAGAAAATCCATAGGTCTAAGAGGAAGAAAGCTTGTGTTTCCTTCACCCATTGCTGCAGACAAGGTTAAGCCAAGGAGGCCTTTTACTAGAGAATCAACTAAGTAAAATGTCCCTGTGAAGGATGATGTAGCAGAAACTTCATCCCAGAGGAAAGGTAAATTCAAATCTTTTGATCATCCCATTGGAATTGTTGATATCACTACTCCTCAATATGAAATCAATCCCACCTTTAAGAGGCTCAAGAGACAACTTAAAGAAGTAAGGGATGAAGTTGATATACTGAAAAAGGAATACTTGGAGTCAAGGAAGAATATTAATGGAGTGATAGGCATGTACCATGAGACCATTGATAAGGCCATATTTTTATCCAAAATATTCCTTCCCCTCCACAAGCAACTCAAAAATCTCTACAAACAAAACAGATCTCATCAAGCTCAAATCAAAAAGTTAAAGGTAGAACTAAAAACTTTAAAAAAAGAGTTGGACAAGAGAAATATGGACATGCTGGCCAAGGTTTCTACCAGGAGAAGCTCCAAAGTTAAAAAATGAAGATGTTGAACCTCCATAATTAGTATCAATTTTGGTCAAATTTCCCGTTTTATGCATTTTTACAACTTTTTGAGGATGGCTATGTTTTGTAAACCATGATTAGCTATTTTGATGCTTTCTTATAGTCATGTACCAATATTATGAAGTTGTTACAACATTTTGGGATACTTGAGACAATTTTGGGATGTTTTAAGAATTTGTAAAATCAAATAAGCCACAACAGGAAAGTTCGCAGTGCTTGGCACGTGAAATGGCTTCTACTGGAAAGTTTGCTGTGCAACATTGTGAACTTAGTTTTTTTGGAGTTTTGGAGGGAAGATAAGTTTACATATGTTAGGATAGATGCACACTGACTTTCTAAAGGTCAGTTGTGAGCTATGAGACCACCTTCCTAAAGAGAATGCACTCAAATAGACACATCATCAACTATAAAGAAGATGTTTCAAACGTTGCCAACATCATCCTGAAATGTAGCATTCTATTTTATTTCTGTTGTACATCTGTAGCCACACCACCTTTAAGAACAAGGATCCTATGTAGGAGGTATGATTTGAATTGTAAAGTTGTCAATGACAATCTAGGATATAAAATGAGCATTATAAGATTGAAGAGGGGTTCGAATGGTATGAGAGAGGACTCATATTTTTGATATTGTCTATGTAGCAGAGAGTACCTCCTATTGTATGTAACAGATCTAAGACACTTTGGATAATGTAAATCAGTCTTGTTTCTTATCATATTTTTGCTATCTAATTTTTATTACAGTCCATTGAATGATTCATTTGGCTAAATTGTATATTTGTTGCAATGGAGGATCTGTTGTGATATTGTTTACAATTATATCAGAGTTTTTTTCTCTTTGATTATGATAAATTCTTATTTCAAAGAGTTTTTATTCATATGTGTGTCAATGCTACCTGATGTAGATGATAGGAATATCACATTTTTAATGTCAAGTCTTCCAACTACTCACCTTATTTCTTAAAACCTGATCTAAAGTTATTCAAAGCCTTCTTTGCTGGTGTATATTGTATGGAGTAGTGATTGATATTCCTTTTCTGAGTTTTCCATCCATTTTCCACCTTATCATAAACACTTGTCTTTAACATTATGATGGGTAATAGGCTTGCACGTACAACAGTCTAAGTGTGACTTCTAGTGCTAACAATTTTGGTGTCGTTGCCAGGGAACGGATTGAAGACATTTCCATGGGTTGTATGAAAAGATAAAATATTGATTTTGATGGTACACAATAATCAGTAAAAATAAGACTGTAGATTGTATCTCGCGATTCCAAATTTCAGCTATGGCTCCCAAAGGTAGACACACAAGGTTGAATCCACAGTCACCTCTGGCTGCACCTGAACCTAATCTAGAAAATATATTAAAGAAGGGAATTTTTTTTCAAGGAGCTTCCTCTTCCAAATCCTCAGGTACTTTTGGAAATTTACCCAACTCTGCTTTCCATACACTAGTTGTTGTCTCTCATATTTCTCATTTTCCTATTGTTGAAACTCCCGTAAAGTCTAAACTAAGAGATTTCCTTGTAGAATATTCATATTTTTCTCCTGAGCTGAAAGAAGAAAAACTTTAAAACTTTGATGTTCTTGAATCCCCTGAAGTTGTAAATTGGTTTAGGATTGAGAATCTGGAATATTTTCCTCTCTTAGATTCTCTTTCTCCCCAGTCTTTCAAATTTGTTGTGACTAAAAAAGAAGGAACATTAGTTCCTCTTGAGTTTCCCCCATCCTCATCCAAGACCCAACCACTTTTTGTTAAGTATGAAACTCCTCCATCTTATACTCTTCATTTTCCTAAAATACCTCATATACAGAATGCATCTTTACCTGTCAAATCACCTCCTACTTCTCCTAGAATTCAGAATTCACCTTTCCCTAATCAAATGGCAGAGGATAATACTCCTCGGAACATAATGGAAAGTATATTCCCAAGTTCATAGGAGAAGAGGACATCACTGCAGAAGAACACCTTGCAACATATTATAGGTATGCAAATAATTTGGATATTGAGAATGAGGATGTTTGGATGAGAGTTTTTGTACAAAGTCTTGATGGTGAAGAAAGAAAATGGTTTAGGATTTTATCTCCTGGATCAATTACTGGGATTGAAGCCCTAGATGATGCCTGTTTAAGGCATTGGGGTGACAAGAAGGAATTTTTATATTATATCACTGAATTTGGGGCTCTCAAACAAAAAGAAGGTGAACCAGTATGAAATTTTTCAAAGAGGTTTAACAAAATGTATAATAAAATCCTTACTGAGATCAATCCTACTGAAAAATCTTCCAAAACAATCTATGCTAGTGCCTTTGACCCAGATTTTTCTCTTTTGTTGAGAGGGAGAAGATCTAATTCACTAGCCCATATGCAAGATGCTGCTTTAGAAGTGGAATCAAACATATTGGTAACAGATAAATTAAGAGGCAAGTTTGATAGGGATATGAGGAAACAAAAAGAAGAAGCTTCCACTTCTGATGATTCAGGAATTAACCCCTAGGTTTATGAATTGAGTAAGTTAGTCAAGTCACTTTCTGCAGAAATGGAAAAACTGAAACTTGAGAGGAGACAAGAAAATAGAAATACACAATATTTTGGAAATAGAAACAATTTAAGAAGACAAAATAATGCATCTAAAATTATTCAAAGATATCAGAGGAATAGAGAAGATCAAAAAGTTCAGAACCCCCTTCAAAACAATCTGGTTGATGATGAAGAAGGAGAAAATGAGGAAGTTGATCAAGAAATTCATTGTCTGGGAGACACATTTACTTCCCCTCATATAACTCAATCTACTTATGAAGAGTCTCTAATGAACAATCAACTAAATGAGTTAAGTAAGGGGGAGAAAACAAATGAAAATCAGAACAAGTACAACTTGAGTTCAAAACAAAAAAGAGGGAAATCCTAGTACATCCAATCAACCTAAAAAATCAAAACCCTCTACTAAAACAGTGGCTGCACCAAAGAAAGGAAACGAAGAACAAAATAATCAGCTTGTGTTTAAAGCCCATGCTCAAGAGATTAAATAAATTATGAAATCCCCATCTTCTTTTAACTTTGAGAATGAAATACAGAAGATAAAAATTCCGGTCCCATTCCTAGAGTTGATAAACAATGAAGATTTAAAGAAGTCCATTTCTAAAATGTTGCAGCTTGATTTTCCTTACCATTCAACAGATTCAATAAATTTGCAAGATGAAAAACCTGCAGTTATATTGGGGCCCTTAGTAGAAGATAACGATGAATCCTCTCCTCCTTTTTATACATAATTGAATGTACATGATAAGATCTTGCACAATATCCTGATGGAATCAGGTGCATTCCATAACTTAATGCCTAAATTTGTGATGGATGAACTGGGTCTAGAGATTACCAAAGCATATCATGATTTATATTCGTTTGACTCAAGAAAGGTAAAATGTCTTGGGGTGATTAAATATTTGGTTGTTACTCTCTTTCAACTACCCATGAAGAGTACACTCATGGACATTGTACTTGCATATGTTCCCCCCAAGTTTGGTATTTTATTATCTAGATCATGGATTAAAAGGTTGGGAGGGACATTGCAGATGGATCTATGTTATGCCACTATACCCGTCTTTGGGGGTGAACATATAAGGTTGTATAGAGAAGAACAACTGGCTTATATTATTAGTGATGAAGGTAATACCACAAACCATCGTATTTTTTCTGTTGACATTGATTTGGGATCTAGCATTCTGAAACTTACTGATCTTCCTCAGTCACCACTGGAAATTAGAAAGAAATCACCAACAACATGTGAAACAATCCAACAAGGTCCTCAAACTTGGAAAATGTATTTTGATGGGGCATATTATAAAGATAGTGTTTGTGATGGAGTTGTTTTCATTTCTCCCTCTCAAGAAGTCATAATTTGTCTTTCAAATTGGAGTTTGAAACCACAAACAACATTTCAGAGTATGAGGCCCTAGTTTTGGGGCTGAGGGCTGCTAAAGATATGAAAATTGAAGAATTATCATTTTTTGGAGATGCAGAGCTAATTGTACATCAAGTAAAAAATATATATCAAGAAAAGCATCCCAGGATGAGGATTTAGAAGAATGATGTATGGGATATTATTTACAGTTTCTTCGTAGCTTTCAACATATCCTTTGTTCCTAGAGAAGAGAATACATTAGTTGATTCCCTAGCTGTTTCTACTTGTAAATTTAAAATCCCACTACCTCCTAAGCTCAAGTATGATGTTGAGGTAAAGTATAGGTCTTCTATACCTAACAATGTCAAACATTGGAAGGTTTTTGAAGATGATATTGAAATAAATATATTTCTAGAAATGAAAGAGGAATTTTATTCTCTTCACATTAATCAAGACTCAGATGATGAAAACAATACTCATGCTGATAAATTCCTGAATAAGATTGCAAACCACAAGATTGTCTAGTTTCCTAGCCATCATATTCCCAAGGGATTGGTTCCTTTGGAGAGATTATTTGATAGTAATGATGTGGCTTTTAAAGTGAGAGGTTCAAATGAAGATGTTGATATGACATAGTACAATCTAGGTACTGTTGAAGATCCCAAGTATGTCAAGTTGTCTAGTAGTCTGTCAGAAAAATAAAGAGTTGAGTATATCAAACTATTAAAGGAATTTGCTGATGTCTTTGCTTGGAAGTATGATGATTTCCAAACTTATGATACAAGAATTATTGAGCATAAAATACCTTTGAAGGATGATACCAAACCATTTAGATAGAAACTAAGGCAGATCAATCCTATGTTGTTGCCCATCATGGAGAAGAAGGTCATTGCTTGATGCTCAGATCATTATACCTTTGAGGTATTCTGAGTGGATAACTAATCTAGTCCTTGATAGGAAAAATAATGGAGAAATCAGACTTTGTGTTGATTTCATAAATTTAAATATATGTTATAGGAAATATAATTACCCCTTGCCTAAGATGGAGCATATTTTACAAAGGGTGACAGGCTCAACAAGGATGTCCATGATTGATGGATTTTCAGGCTACAATCAGATTTATGTTTTACCTGAAGACAGGGAGAAGACAACATTCGCCACCCCTTGAGGTACATTCATGTATACCAAGATGCCTTTTGGTCTCATGAATGCAGAGGAAACCTTCCAGTGTGCAATGGATATTGGTTTTATTGGAGAAAATGGTAGTTTTGTGGTGATCTACTTGGATGATATCATAGTGTTTTCAAAATCTGATTAAGAGAATTATCAACATTTGGATAAGGTGTTCTTGAAATGAAGAAAATATGGACTATCACTTAATCCCAAGAAGTCCCTTTTTTCTATGAAGGAAGGTAAGTTGTTGGGACATATTGTATCAGTTGAAGGGGTAAAAATTGACCCAAGTAGAGTAGAGGTTGTTAAGACTCTGTCTCTCCCTAGGTCCAAGAAAGAGATTCAATCCTTCCTGGGTAAAATAAACTTCTTGTGAAGATTCATGTCTAATTTTGTTGAGTTGGTCAAATTTATCACATCCATGTTGAGAAAGGGGAATGAGGTAAAATGGAAACTTGAAGTTATGAATTATTTTGATCAAATTAAACAAGCACTTATTGAGGCACCTATTCTTATCAGTCCTGATTATTCAAAATAATTTCTGATATTTTCTTTTCCTTCAGATGATACACTACTTGCTATCCTCCTTCAGAAAAACTCAGATGGAATGGAGCAGCCTATTTTTTTTTCAACAAAGCATTGAGAGATTTTGAAGTCAAATATGATATCATGGAGAAGCAACATTATTCTTTGGTTGAAGCCCTCAAAGCTTTCAGAGTGTATGTTCTGCATTCCAAAATTATTTCTTATGTCCCTCAAGCTATGTGAAATTACTTCTAATTTAGCCTGACATAGATGGAAAGAGGAGTAAGTGAATTGCCAAAATCTTGGATTTTGATCTTGAGATGAAACCTACCAAGCCGGTGAAAGGACAAGATTTAGATAGATTGTTAGTTGAATAAATTGTAAGGCACTTGGGGTTAATTTCATGAATGTTAATTCTGAAAATCAATAAACTGATATTATTAGCAACAACTCACATATCAACCCAAAGTTGACAGAGTGTAGTTGGTACAAAGACCTCATCCATTTATTGCAAACATAACATCCTCCTATTGGACTTGAGAAGACTAAGGTGAGGTATTTAAAGCTCAAAGCAATCATATATTGCATTGTTGATCATGTTCTATATTGGAAAGATCCTGTAGGGGTTATTTTAAAATGCTTGGATCTAGAAGAGGCAAAGCAAACCATGACTAATTTTCATGATATCCTATGTGGAGGTCATCATTGTTTTAGGAATACAACATATAAAATACTCAGATATGGGTACTTCTGGCCTAGCTTATTCATTGATGTATGTGAAAAAATTAGAGCCTGTGATAAATGTAAGAAATTCTCAGGCAAGCA
Source organism: Picea engelmannii (assembly GCA_009831015.1). Lineage (NCBI taxonomy): Eukaryota > Viridiplantae > Streptophyta > Pinopsida > Pinales > Pinaceae > Picea > Picea engelmannii. Next base: position 176,574 of record ML804258.1, on the reverse strand, counting down.
ATAGATAAAATATTTGCCTATAAACCCCATAGTGGTATCTGGTCCTTTCCAGTAGTGGGGATTATATTTTATTGGACAAATCCATCCATGTTCAAGTGGACAACATCGTTGGATTCTGACTGCCACTGATTATTTCATCAAGTGGATAGAATCCATTCCCACATGATATGAAACAAATCAAGTAGTCATTGGCTTCCTGGAAGACATTTTGTCAAGTTTTAATTTTCCTAAAAATATTGTTATTGATAATGTTGCATCTTTTAAAGATGAGCTTCTGGTCAAGTTTTGTGAAAAATTTGTCATTCAACTTATTCACTCTACTCCATACTACCCTCAAGGTAGTGACTTAGAAGAATCCTCCAACAAGAGCCTAGTAAAGATCATCAGAAAGATGTTGGAGGATAACAAAAAGTGTTGGGATTCAAAGATGAAGTTTTCTCTATGGGAAGATAGAGTAAATACCAAGAGATCAATTGGCACTATTCCATTTCAGATGGTCTATGGAACTGGAGTTTTTTTTCCTACTCAACTAGCCTTACCTGTGGAAAAGTTTCTTCAAGACCAATAAGGAAAACTAGATGACATGATCAGTAGAATGCATCAGCTAGTGGAAGTACAATGGAACAGGGAGAAAATCTTTGATAAAGCACAAAGCCATCAACAAAAAATCAAAGAAGATTTTGACAAGAAGGTGAAGAAGGAAGATTTCTAGTTGGTAGAACTAGTTCTCAAATGGGATGCACAAAGGAAAGACAATGGTAAACATGGTAAATTCAAAGCCATGTGGATTGGTCCTTTCAATATTTCTGAAGTTTTGCAAAATAACACTTTCAAATTGTAGAGCTTGGAAGATACTGATTTTTCTGGTGGCCCAGTCAATGGGCATTTTCTGAAGAAATACTTTTCTTAAAGCCATGAGTGGCTTCCTTTCATTGTAAATATCAGTTTTTAGTTTGTTTTATTTTCTTTAAATAATGACCCCATAGCCCATGGATAATGCACTGGAACTGCATGTTCTTGGAAGCTCACAAGGAGCATGCAATCCCCTGTGGAGAAAAATGTTAACACATAGAATTGTAAGGGTGAAAAAATCATTTCAGTTTTTTTTTTTTTGAGTCATAGGGTTACATAAGTCATAGGATTTTATGTCTTCCTGTTATGGTCACCACTTAAATTTTTATTTGAATAAGCTAAAGTTAGTCTGGCCTTGGTCTAGAGTCTTTTGGTTATGTAATTTGTTATCATGACAAGGTAAATAAACCATCATGAGTCGCATCTTCAATTTTTATATCATTACCTTGACATGTCACACCTTCATGTTGTACACAAGGTTCCCTTTGTTACCATCTATCTGTTTAAGTGTCAAGTCAAAGTCGGGTGTATGTGCTGCCAACTCACTAGGAGAGTTCACAACGTACTCTAAGTACCTCCTTCATTCATTTATCATCATTGCATTTAAAGGATCATGTCAAAGAGGATTTCACTATTTTCAGAGCCTACATTTAACCACTTTTCAAGGATTATGTCATAGATCTCACAACAGTTTCCACTCAGTTTCCCCCAGTGCTGCGAATAGGGCATTGCAAACCATATGTTCCAACATTGCTGAAAACTTGTCTTCTTTATCTTTTAAAAAAATCAACTTTTAAAGAGTGAATCTACACCCCCATAAAACTTGAAATATGTGGTTGATCAACTGTTGAACCAAGTTTAAAGATTGCATACATTAACATGTTGTTAACTGATATTTGTATTGATAAAAAACCCTATTTTAGCAGATAATTCACTTTGACCTCCATTTTTTTATAACTCATAGTTGTTATTCCTTATTGTTCTTGTTGAAAGAGTGTCTTCTCTTATACCTCATGTGATAGAATAGGTTGCATAAATATATGTACAAGGTTAGCTTTTGAAATCATTTCTGTCATCAAAACCCTGATTTCATGTACTCCCTATTTTCACACATTTATATGTCATTAAAACTTACATAAAAGAATTCTTAAGCATAAATATGGAAATTCAATAGCACAAGAAGGATCAAAAGGGGAGGGGGGATATTGTAAGGATAGAGCCCTATGATATGCAACTCCTTGACTCTGAACCTTTGATCAAGGAATCCTTTTAGAGGGTAGGTTGCATTAATTTCTGTTAGAAGATGCAAAGGGGGCATCCAAAGGTGGCCAGAGAATTTGCATTAAACTTCAATGGGACCAAAACAAAAGTGGATATGTTAGAATATGAAGTTTCATAACTTTCCACATCTGTTGCAAAAAAGATACCCAATGCTGGACAAAAGTGGTTCAAGGAAATGTCATTAAATGCTTCCTTTTCTAAGGAATTCCTTCAGCCAAAGTATCAGGGAGACATCTTGTCCAAAGGGGTACCTAGAAGACACATGCTTCAAGGTTTTGATAAGATGATGAATTTTATCCAGAGGTATTTCACCTGTAAGGGGAGATTTAACATGGTATACCAATACCACACCAGGCTTCTATTACACTTCATAGGGAAAGAAGAAATGAACCTCCCTTTTTATCTCTTTAGAAGCATTGGTAATATGGATGACAGAGTTCAAGCCAAGTATAAGAAAGTAGACACTAGTGTATTTTACTCTATTCTTATTAATATGTTAGTGATGGAAGAGTTGAGAAAGACAAACACTGATTGGGAAAAATTCCTCACTTCATCACAATTTTAGTTAAATATTTCCCCCACTCCACTGTACAAGATACAAATTCCTACTCATGTTGAGAGAAATGTGTGTTCAGAGGTCAGAAAGAAGAAAAGGGGTGCTATGACTTATATATATGATAGAGCCACAATTGAAACAGAAGCAGGAGGGCCTTCACAACCTTCACATAGGGAAGATTCACCCATGGCATATCCCACTCCTATGGAGGTTCCTTCAAGAAAATTCACAGGCCCAAGAGGAATAAATCTTGTGTTTCCTTCACCCATTGTTGTAGACAAGGTTAAGCCTAGGAGGCATTTCACTAGAGAAACAACCAAGAAAAATGTTCTTGTGAAGGATGATGTAGCAGAAACTTCGGCCCAGAGGAAAGGTAAATCCAAATATTTTGAGAAACCTATTGAAATTATTGATATCACTACTCCTCAAGATGAAAGCAATCCCACCTTTAAGAGGCTCAAGAGACAATTTAAAGAAGCAAGGGATGAAGATGATAAACTAAAAAAGGAAGACATGGATTCAAGGAAGAAGCTTAAGGGAGTTATGGGCATGTACCATGATACCATTGATAAGGTCATACTATTAGCCAAAATATTCCTACCCCTCCACAAGCATCTCAGAAATATCTACAGAAAAAACAGATCTCATCAAGCTCAAATCAGAAAGTTAAAAGGACAACTACAACCTTTTAAAGAAGCATTGGCAAGAGAAATCTGGACATGCTAGCCAAGGTTGCTACTAGGAGAAGCTCCAGAGTTAAAAAATGAATATGTTGAACCTCCATAACCAGTATCAATTTTTGTCAAATTTCATGCTTTATGCATTTTGACAACTTTTTTAGGATGGTTATGTTTTGTAAACCATGATTAGCTATTTTGATGCTTTCTTCTAGTCATGTACCAAGATTATGAAGTTGTTACAATATTTTGGGACACTTGAGACTATTTTGAGATTTTTTAAGACTTTGTAAAATCAAACAAGCAACTATAGGAAAGTTCGCAGCGCTAGGACTGCTACATGAAATTTCACAGCACAGTGCTACAAAATTAGTTTTTTTGGATTTTTGGAGGGAAGAGAAACTGCCATATGTTAGGATAGATGAAAACCAATTTTATGAAGGTCAGTTGTGAGCTGGGAGACCACCTACCTAAAGAGAATGCACTCAAATGGACACATCATCAGCTATAAAGAAGATGTTGCAAATGTTTCCAACATCATCCTGAAATGTAGCATTATGTTTTCTTTTTACCGTACACCTGTAGCCAAGCCACCTTTAGGCATAGGGATCCTATGAAGGAGTTTTTATTCGAATTGTAAAGTCGTCAATGACAGTCTAGACTATAAAATGAGCATTGTAAGACTAAAGAGGGGTTAGAATGGTGTGAGAGAGGACTCATATTTTTTATATTATCTATGTAGCAGAGAGTAACTCCTATTGTATGTACCAAACCTAAGACACTTTGGATAATGTAAATTATTCTTGTTTCTTATCATCTTGTTTCTAATCAATTTTGATTACAGTCCATTGAATGATTCATTTCGCTGAATTGTATATTTGTTGCAATGGAGGATCTGTTGTCATATTGTTTACAATTATATCATAGTTTTTTCTCTTTTTTTATGAGAAGTTCTTATTTAAGAGATTTTTTATTCATATGTGTGTCAATGCTACCTAATGTAGATGATAGGCATATTACATTTTTCTTGTCAATTCTTCCACCTACTCACCTTATTTCTTAAAACATGATCTAAAGTTATTCAATTCCTTATTTGTTGGTGTATATTGTATGGAGTAAACTGTGATTGACATTCTTTTTCTGAGTTTTCCATCCATTTTCCACCTTATTATAAACACTTATCTTTAACATTTTGATGGGTATTGGGATTACACTTACAACAGTCTAAGTGTGACTTATAGTGCTAACATGCACCACACCATGTTGTAGGTGTGCCCTTGTGTGCAATATCTAGGGATAAGAGCCTCTTATTCTATAGTAATTCCTCTTCAGATTTTGTCAAAAATTCCTCTAATTCATTTAACCCATGAAAACTGGGAGGTTCTCTCATCTCTTTACGAACCCATCTTACTGCGTAGTCTAGTCTCACGCACCTTCTTGTGGAAACTTCTTGTAATCTCTATTGCCAATTATCCAAACCTATGTCTGATTCATAAGCACATGATGTAATGCTTCTCTAACTGAGTACCCCATCTGTAGTTGGGTTAACATAATCCTCTTCTCATGTGGTGGTTCTGTACAACTGGTTTATTTCCTCCAGATCCAAACATGTGGGTTCTACAAACCTTTGTCCTTTTGAAGGATCCAATGGTGAAATGAATCTATATTCACCTGATTCAAATGCCATGTTTCTTGTCTTTAGGTTGATTATAGCTTGGTTATCAAATACCCAATCCAATCCAAGAAATGTTGGGTAAGGTTTTGTCCCATCTACTATCTCTATTACTTCAAAATATTCCATAGTGCGCACTCCATCCAAATATACTGTCACACCTTTAAGCCTTCCAATTGGGAATACTCTTTGTTGATTTTATAGTTTCAGTTGGACATGTGAATATCATAGTGTGGGTTCTCCCATACACTACCATGTATTCTTAGGTAAAATGTTTACTTCAGAGCCTAAGTCTAGTATAATATCTCCCATATTGAAATATCCAATGTTAGCATTTAGTCTGAATTCTTTGCTTGTCCTTCTTCTAGTATGGAGATGATTGACTGTTTTCTATTCCAACTTCCCTTCCTTCTTTGTGTTACATATTTATAGCATATTTTGTAAATCCTTAATAGATGATGGGTCATTCAATAGCTTAAAATAGGATTGCATAATTTTTTTTATGGTACTTACTTTTTCTAAAGGTTGTCCTTTACTGGTATGGTCCATTGAGGAGGGAATATTGTACATTGGTGAGTTCTGATTTTGTTGCGTGATTGATGTAGATGCAACATTTTGCTTGATAAAATCCTACCTATCCTCTTTGAATGTTTCCTTTTCTTTCCATGCATCAAATTGCTTCTATGGCTCAATATTCTTCTTAACTCATTGGTGTTGCGTTGGGTCTTGTTTTATTGCGTGATGCAGGAGCATCATATAAAGCCTAAGTGCGTACCTAAAACCAAGGAGATAGTTGGATGCGTAGATGCAATTAAATACGTTTTTGTAAAAACATTGTGAATTTCAAAATCTAAAACATTAATGTAATGGATGGGAGGAAAGTGCATTAGCATTTATGTATTGAAGATCCAAATTTATTTTGGAGCGTATGTTCCTATCTGCAGATGTAATGGGCATTTATGTATGTTTAATGCAAGTAGGTAGATTTAATTTAATAGATTAGATAGTTTAGGAGCATAGGAGGGAAAATGGATGATAGACACCCTCAACCCTTGTATCATTAAAAAAAATAAATTCATAATTCATATGCTGGAGAGCTGTAGAGAACACTATAAGAGAACAGAGAATTTTATGCATTTGTAGTTGTTATTTTCCATGTGCAGGAGCATTGGAATTAATAGAAGAAATCTTTGATTCCAATCTATGTGTTTGTTATGGTTGTTGGAACCACCTGTTAAATGGTATGTTGCACGCTTGTTTGCATTCTCTGTATGCATTTTTCTTCAATGCTATGTGTGTGTATGCTCTAGAACTCTATGTTGAATGTTTGAATTCTAGACAAAGGGGAGAACGAGTTTCAGTTGTCTCTCTTTATGAGAAATCCTACAAAGAGTGCAATGGAGGTCCGCAAGGAGTGTGTTGACCAGGCTCTGAGTTTCATCTCAGAACTCTCAGAGGAGATTCAAATTGTGTCTTTACAGGAAAAGAGTGCTAGCAGAGCACAGAGCCTTGCAAGGTGTGCGTAGGATGGGAGAAGGGAAAAAATTATTTAAAACTCACAGAGGAGTTGAAGAATTCTCTATTTCAAAGAGTGCATAGAGCCGAAGACCCAAATAACCAGAGATTATTTGAAGATTTTTCGCAAGGAGTGCGCACAGAGACCATTTTGGAAGCCTTGAGTTCGTAAGTGAAAGATCAGAAGGGATAGAACCTCTGAAGTGTTCAAAGGGAGGTAGAAGTCAAAATCGTCTCACAGAAGTCAAGTTCAGGAGGAAGGATGCCAAGTCATTTGGCCAAAATTCCTTAAGAGGTTGAATCAGATGGTGGAATCACTTCAGGAGGAAGTGCCGAAGTTTTGTGGACCATTTGATCTTATAGACCAACAGAGGGATTAAGACCGAGAGTCTTTCAACACCCGTAATATCAGGAGGGGTAGTGACTGTTAGATCTGGATCAACGAGGACCATTGATCTCGTATGTGAATTCACCATACTGGGGATCGGAAGTGGAGTAGTTCAAGGTTGGACTCAAGAGTTGTGAACTCCTGGGTTGCAAAATCCTGATACATCCAGGACCATTGGATCGAGGGAGGCACACAACCATAGATCTCATTGAGGGTACGATTTCAGAGACGGGGATCCATAGAGGAAGAGGAACGACTTTTGGCTGGTCGCTCGAGTTGTGAAAGATGAAGAATCTGTGTGGATAGGTGGCAAGAGTTCACCCCATAAGTACAATAAAGCAGAGGAGACAAGTGGCATGTACGCGTCTCTTTGGTAGAGTCCACATAGCATTGACTTATCGCATTTTAGGGATTTGTAAGGGAAGAGAACTAGAGGTTGGCACTCCAACTTGAGAAGTCATGAGTTGCAAAAGGTGCTTGTGTTAAGGCTTGGCTATGGTCCTTTTGGAAAAGGGGCTGGAGAGGGGCTTACACCTTAAGCCATTCACAATTTCTCATTTCAGCTATTGCCAAGAGCTGTGGCATTACATTCAAAGTGCCCAACTCAAGAGACCCAAAATCCTTTGCGGGCTTAAATAAGGAGTTCAGTTAACCCTTGTCGTGGTTTAGAAAATATCCTGCGTGGATCTTGGCTTGAGGGCAGAAGGTCTACACCAGTTGTCGTATCAGAGCCCAGAACAAATTCTTTTCTTTCTACAACAAAGAGAAAAGAGGAATTTTATAGCCATGCCACTGAGAAGAAGAGAAATGACCATACCTAATCCAACAATGGAAAGAGATATGTGTGAATTACGTTCCATACTTGATGCTATGGAGACAACACATAGGCGAACAATTGACGCTGGGGATATCAGTGAAGCTGAAAGTGAAAATGAAGATGGAAATGAAGGAGAAGAATTTGCAGTCGAAGATGCTTCAGAGGAACGCCTATTCAGGGTTGTTGCAAGGATAGGTGCTAGAGAAAAAATGGACATTCCAATGTACGAAGGCAACCTATATGTTGAAGAGCTTCTAGACTGGATTAGAGCTCTAGACAAACACTTCGAATATGAGGATGTCGAGGAACACAAGAAAGTCAAACATGCCATTACTATACTTAAAGGGCATGCAACACTGTGGTGGGATGAACTGCAGGCTGACAGACGTTGCAAGGGCAAGCAGAAAATCAAGAGATGGGATAGAATGGTTGCAAAAATGAAATTCAATTTTATACCCAAGTATTATCAAATAAATTTGTTTTGGAGGATGCAAAATTTGAGATAGAAGTTGATGTCAGTGAAAGAATACACTGAAGAGTTCTATAGGATAAACATCAGAGAAGGTCATCGGGAAAGCGATGATGAGAAAGTTGCCAGGTATATGAATGGTCTACGATATGACATTCAGGACGAGATGAGCATGATGACCATCCGAACCATAGAAGATGCTTATCAGATGGCTCTAAAAGCTGAAGAGAAGTTGAGTCGAAAGAAAGGTCAAAGAGGTCGAGATAGAAGTCAAAGCAGAGGCAAGACAATTGCCCAAGACAGAACTCAGAAAACTAAATAAGAGGCGAAGAAACCTCAAACTCAATCTGAGAGAGGAGGAAGCTCATAGGGGAGGCATTATGATGATAGAAATACTTTTCCTCGAGCCAGAGGAAGAGGAAGAGGCAGAGGAGGTGAAGTGAAATGCTTTGTCTGTGGAAAAATCGGACATAAATCCTATGATTGTCCCGATAAGAAGAAATATGGTGGTGAAAGTCACATTGTCGAAGCTCAAGGATGGAATGTTGAGGTAGAAGACGTTGAGGGCGAACGATCTTTGATGATGCGGAAAGTTCTCTTGAAACCAGAGAAGGAGCTAGAGAACCTAGCCCAAAGAAATAGTCTGTTTTAGACTACTTGAAAAACCAAAGACAAGGTATGCAAGGTCATAGTGGACAGCGGTAGCACAGATAATCTTGTATCCACGAAAATGGTAGAAAATATGGAGCTGGAGACTGTTGCGCATCCGAGCCCATACAAAGTTTCATGGCTACAAAAAGGACATAAGGTAAATGTCACTCAACAATGTTTAGTTGAATTTAAAATAGGAGGATATAAAGATGAGGTATTATGTGATGTCATTCCCATGGATGTTTGTCATGTACTGTTGGGTAGACCATGGAAATATGATAGAAATGAGGTGCATGATGGGAGAAAGAACACATACACTCTAGATAAAAATGGTAGGATGCACATGTTGCTACCAATTAAGGATAAAGAGGTGAAAATAGAGATGAGCAACACCGTACTTCTCATGAGTGGGAAGGAACTTCTTAAGGAAGTCAAGAAGAGGGAAGACAAGCAATTCATTTTGGTTAGGAAGCCCATAATTGTTTTGAACAACACTAGGATAGATGATTTACGGAAGAAATCCAGAAGTTGTTGGAAGAATTTGCTGATATAGTAGTGGATGAACTACCCTGTTCGTTGCCACCTATTAGGAGTACAATCCATCATATCAATCTTATACCTGGATCCAGTTTGCCAAACAAAGTGGTAGGAGAGTGAAGAGTTTAAGAGACAGGTCTAGGACTTAATGGACAAAGGATTGATTCAGGAGAGCTTGAGTCCATGCGTTGGTCCAACAGTGCTCAACCCAAAGAAATATGGAGGCTAGAGGATGTGTACAAACTCAAGGGAAATCAACAAAATTACCGTTAGGTATAGGTTCCCATTGCCAAGGATGGATGACTTGATGGATTGCTTGAGTGGAGCAAAGTTCTTTTCAAAGATTGATTTGAAAAGAAGATATCATCAGATTAGAATGAGAGAAGGTGATGAATTGAAGACATCATTCAAGATGAATGAAGGGCTGTATGAATGTCTTGTCATGCCATTTGGCTTGATGAATGCACCCAGTACTTTCATGAGGTTGATGAACGAAGTCCTGAAGGATTTCATTGGGAAATTCTTCATTGTATATCTTGATGATATATCAATTTTTAGCAAAACTGAAGTAGAGCATTTGAATCATTTAGCTACAGTGATGAGAAGATTGCAGCAAGAGAAATTGGTGATCAATATGAAGAAATCGTCGTTTATGAGGACATAACTCATTTATTTGGGTTTTGTTATCTCTGCCAATGAATTGAAAATGGATCCAGAAAAGATAAAGGTGATTAAGGATTGGCCATCGCTGAAGAGTGTGTTTGAAATTCAAAGCTTCCATGGTTTGGCTAGCTTCTACAAGAAATTCATCCAAAACTTCAGTGGAATTAGCACACCGATGATAGATATGGTGAAGAAAAGACATAAATATTTTCACTGGATGGAGGAAGCGGAGAAGAGCTTCAACCTGCTGAAGAGGAATATCACCGAGCAACCAATTCTGGTTTTGCCAAATTTCAGCAAGACATTCCAGGTCAGGTGTGACGCGAGTGGATTTTCCATTGGAGCAGTCTTAAGCCAAGACAATAGGTTGGTCACGTATTTCAGTGAAAAACTGAATGAAGCAAAGGTTAAGTACTCCACGTATGACAATGAATTCTACGCAGTCATACAAGCGCTGAAGAAATGGAGGCACTATTTGGTTCCAAAAGAGTTCGTTTTGTACAACGATAATCACGCTTTGAAATTCATGACTCGACAGGAGAAGTTGAACCAAAAACATGCTAAATGGGTTGAATAAATGAAGAATTTTACTTTTGTGACTAAGCATATTTCTAGAAATGCTAACAAAGTTGTTGACGCTTTGAGAAGGAAATGTTTGTTTATGCAGGAATTTAGAGTTAAGACTTTGGGTTTTGATAACCTCAAAGAAATGTACATGGATGATCTAGATTTCAAAGAGGCATATGAAGCATTTGAGAATCCAATTCTCAGGGACATAAGCCAATGGATAGAGTACATGATCTAGGATGGACTATTGTTTAGGGGAAATCAGCTATGTATTCTAAAATGCTCCATGAGGGATAATTCGCTGAAGGAAAAACACAATGGAGGATTGGTCGGACACTTTGGTCATGAAAAAATGTTCTCAAAGTTGAATGGCTCATATTATTGGCCAGGGATGAGAACATATGTTAATAAATTTGTGGACAGGTGTAGAATTTGTTAGCACACGAAGTGAAAAAGGAAGAACGTAGGTTTATATCAACCATTACCCATATCCGAAAGGCCGTCGGACGCAGTGAGCATGGATTTCATATTAGGACTGCCAAGGACATAGAGGGGGTATGATTCAATCTTTGTAACTGTAGACCAATTTTCAAAGATGGCACATTTCATACCATGCCAGAAAACCAGTGATGCAACTCATATTGCGAACCTATTTTTCAAGGAAGTTGTCATACTTCATGGCTTGCCAAAAAGTATCATTTCTGATCAAGATACCAAGTTCGCAGGACATTTTTGGAGGACCTTATGGAAGAAGTTGGGGAAAAAATTGTCTTTTAGCTCAACGTATCATCCTCATATGGATGGACAGACAAAGGTCATGAACAAGAGCTTGGGATATTTGTTAAGGATTCTAGTGACTGAACACCACAGTCAATGGGATCACATTCTGCCACAGGTGGAATTTGCTTACAATGATTCATTTAACATAAGAACAAGGCATAGTCCATTCCAGATTGTATATGGAATGCAGCCAAGGGGAGTCTCTGAATTGAAAGATTCAAAACAAGATGAATTCATGAGTGCTAGTGCAGAGGACTTTGCAAAAGGAATGAAGGAGCTTCATAGAAAAATCAAGGAGCAGTTGCAGAGTTCAAGTCAAGAGTACAAGCGTAGAGCAGATCAACACAGGCAAAAAATTCAATTTGAAGTAAGTGATTTGATTCTTGCACATTGGAGGAAGGAAAGGTTCCCATGGGAAACATACAACATGCTAAAGATGAAGAAAATTGGACTGTGCAAAGTCATAAGAAAATTTGGGGCAAACACGTATGAGATTGAATTGCCTGATGGGGTCGAAATATCACTGATATTCAATGTCACGGATTTGTACCCTTACAGAGCTGAAGAAGCAGGAGCAGAGGGTGAATAGGAAAATATTAAATGGACAAAACAAATGCCTGTAGCTGAAAAGCCATAGATGGAAAGCATAATTGACAAGAGGATTAGCAGAAAGACCAGGAGAAAAGAGTATTTTGAATACTTGGCCAAGTGGCAAGGACATCCGATTGAAGATTCCAGCTGGGAGAATGAAGCAAAAATTCGAAGACATGGACAGACCGTGTAAGATCTCATGCACATGAGTTCATGAAAATTTTCAAGCGAGGGAGTATGATGCAGGAGCATCGTATAAAGCCCAAGTTTGTGCCTAAAATCAAGGAGACAATTGGATGCACAGATGCAATTAAATAGATTTTTTGTGATAACGTTGTGAATTTCAAAATCTGAAACATTAATGTAATGGATGGGAGGAAAGTGCATTAGCATTTATGTATTGAATATCCAAACTGATTTTGGAGCGTATGTTCCTATCCTCGGATGTAATGGGAATTTATGTATGTTTAATGCAAGTAGGTAGATTTAATTTAATAGATTAGACAATTTAGGAGCATAGGAGGGAAAATGGATGATAGACACCCTCAACCCTTGTATCATTAAAAAAACATAATTCAGAATTCATATGCTAGAGAGCTACAGAGAATAATATAGGAGAACAGAGAATTTTATGCATTTTTAGTTGTTATTTTCCATGTACAGGAGCACTGCAATTAATAGAAGAAATCTTTTATTCCAATCTATGTGTTTGTTATGGTTGTTGGAACCACCTGCTAAATGATATGTTGCAGGCTTGTTTGCATTCTTTGTATGCATTTTTCTTCAATGCTATGTGTGTGTATGCTCTAGAACTCTATGTTGAATGTTTGAATTCTAGACAAAGGGGAGAATGAGTTTCAGTTGTTTCTCTTTCTGAAAACTCCTGCAAAGAATGCAATGAAGGGTCCACAAGGAGTGCATCGACCAGGCTCTGAGTTTCATCTCATAACTCTTAGAGGAGATTCAAATTGTGTCTTTACAGGCAAAGAGTGCTAGAAGAGCACAAAGCCGTGTAAGGTGTGCACAGGCTGGGAGAAGGGAATGAATTATTTCAAACTCACAGAGGAGTTGAAGAATTATTTGTTTCAAAGAGTGAATAGAGCTAAAGACCCAAATAACCAGAGGATATTTGAAGATTTTCCACAAGGAGTGCACGCAGAGACCCTTTTGGAAGCCTTGAGTTCGTAAGTGAAAGATCAGAAGGGATAGAACCTCTGAAGTGTTCAAAGGGAGGCGGAGGTCGAAATCATCTCACAGAAGTCAAGTTCAGGAGGAAGGACACCAAGTCATTTGGCCAGAAGTCCTTGAGAGGTTGAATCGTATGGTGGAATTGCTTCAGGAGGAAGTGCCAAAGTTTTGTGGACCGTTGGATCTGATAGACCAACAGAGGGATTAAGAATGAGAGTCTTTCAACACCCATAAGCTCGGGAGGGGTAGTGACTGTTAGATCCGGATCAATGAGGACCATTGATCTCGTATGTGAATTCACGATACCGGGGATCAGAAGTGGAGTAGTTCAAGGTTGGACTTGATAATTGTGAACTCCTAGGTTGCAAAATCCCGATATAGCCAGGACCGTTGGATCGAGGGAGGCACACAACTGTAGATCTCGTCGAGGGTACGATTTCAGAGCCGGGGATCCATAGAGAAAGAGGAATGGTTGTTGGTTGTTCTCTCAAGTTGCGAAATCCATAAAATCCATGTGGACAGGTGGTAAGAGTTCAACCCATAAGTAGAGTAAAGCGGAGGAGACAAGTGGCATGTACGCGTATCTTTGGCAGAGTCCACATAGCATTGACTTATCACGTTTCAGGGATTCATAAGGGAAGAGCATGAGAGGTTGGTGCTCCAACTCACAAAGTCACAAGTCGCGAAAGGTGCTTCTGTTAAGGCTTGGATGTGGTCCTAATGGAAAAGGGGCTGCAGAGGTGCTTACACCTTAAGCCCATTCACAATTTTACGTTTTGGCTACTGCCAAGAGTTGTGGCATTGCATTCAAAGTGCCCAAATCATGAGACCCGAAATCCTTTGTGAGCTTAAACAAGGAGTCCAGTTAACCCTTGTCGTGGTTTAGAAAAGATCCTGCATAGATCTCGGCCTGAGGGCAGGAGGTCTACACCATTGCGTCAGTTCCTGTCTTATCTCCTCCTCGAGTGAATATATTGATGTTTCTCCCATCCTCCCTGGCTTCTACTAAAATCAAATGGACATTCTGGTTGTTCTGGTTCCTTTTTTCATGGATCTTCCCCAATAGTGTCGGACAGTCTTCTGTGTCATGATCTGTTGCATGACAATACATACATGTCACTGGCGGGAGTATAAATTCCCTTGCATAATGTCCTGGTTATTGGAATTTATGGCACACTAATGGTTCTCTGGCTCATCCAAATCCTCCTCTTCCTCATCCTCCACCTCTATATCCACCTCGATCTCCATGTGGTGTGTTATAATGAGGTACTTGGTTATACTACGCGAGATTATATTGTGGTTTTGCATTATTATACTACAACTGTGAATTGTTGTATTATGTTGCACATTGATGTATGGTGGTGGTAATTGGTTGAATTGAGGTGTAGCTTTTCCTGTCATCATTTCTTCTTACAAACTATAAGTATTTGAAGTTATATATCTCATCAACTCCATCATCCTACAATCATTATCATCATGACCCACTGACTTGAAAAAATTTCAATATGAACTTTTGGGTACTGTCTTATACTTCTGCATCATTAGGAAGTGATATGGATCATATCCATGTGTCTTGCAAATATCACACCATGGTCCTCCTATTGGTAATGGGTTTTTCACCCTTGTCACCATATATTGTGAAAAATTTGGACATTCATTTTGATGGTGTCCTTTTTCCCTGCATAAGCTACAATAAATGACTTCTCTTTTCTCTTTACCCTTATTCTGGTTAAGTTGAAATGTTAGATTCTTTAGATCCTCCTTCAACTCCTCTATTGTTGGATCTGTCTGTTGATACTGGTTTTCTTCTAGTTGTAAGGACTCCTGCAGAGCCTCTTCCTAAGTTTGGAACTTTTGATGTCTTAATGGATATTTCAAATGTGGTAATGAAGTTCAAAAATAGATGCCTATGTTGCATGTCAGTCATTACATATTTCAACTTACATTTTAGACACTTAAACCTCTTATCAATATCCCAAACAGACTCACCTGTTTTTTTCCTGATTTCAATAATTTCATTCATATACGGATCCTCTGAGTTGGGGTTCTGAAATTTGTTTATCAATAGTTTTTTCACATCTATAATAGTCCTTGTTAATCTTGGTGGACTGTTTACATCTAGGCTCATGTACCGGTCTAGTGCATGGTTTCTTAGCGTGATATCTAACTGTGTGAGATTTTTATCCTCATATGTGATCTTCTTTGCTTCCCATATTTTCTCACAGATGAATAAGTGCTTTTCAGGGTCCTCTAATGCCTCTCCCTGAAATTATGGTAACCTGATCGTGGGATCATGTCTTGCCATTTTAAACTGTGTTGAAGTACTACCTCCATGTGGTGTAGATATTTGATTGTTACTTCTCAAACTAGATCCTCCAGTTGTTTCTCCTTGTTTGGATGCATTTCCTACTGCCTTTATTCCACAAAAATTTGGTTTTCTAAACGTTGGTGTTCTCTCTGGTGTGTTAGTCGCACATGGGGTTGTAGGTTCCACACTGACAGTGATCTAGATTGTTTGTTCTTTCCCTTAGACCTCATGTTTTCCTTTCATATGTTGTACATAGGATTTCTTCAATATGCTCCATAGCCCGTAGATCCTCTACCTCTTCTTCGTTTCTTTCCAAGACCTCTCTATCAACTATGACTCTCTTCTTGTTATTCATCTTATATTGGTAGGGTACTCCACTGCATGTATTTCCATCTTTTTCCATTATCTTCTTTATTTGGTCTTCCTCCATCATGATTGGGTCCATGGCCTCTTTATAAATTCCATTATCCATCTCTTCCTCCATTTTTCCACCTCCTGTCAGTGCTTCCCCCCTTCCCCCATGCACGTAGAGAAGTTTAGTTGTCTAATTCCATGGTAATCACACCATTATTATACAATAAAATATTGATTAAAGTATACAATGATCTAATGCACCTACCTCTGGGTCCCTTTAGAAAATACTTCTATGCTATGGTGTAATACTTCGTTGTATCTACTGCAAATTTGGTGATAAACCCTGCAACAATATTGTCTAACCAGAAATATACTATGCCTGTAAATTTGTTATCAACTTACTGTAACTTCTCGATCTCCACAGGATTCCACTCCAGCTATCTGATTCGATTTGTAGGGTGGTTGTATTTTAACCTCAATAACCACTCATCCAAGAAATGTGGGAAATCACAGAAAAATACCTCATGAAATTCGCTAAACATGTATTTGTCGAGATATTTGTGCGATGTTAGGTTAGGGTTTCTATTGTCCTTTTGTTCAAACTTGAGTTATTTCATTTTAAACCATCTTTCAATCTTCGCCTTTGTTGGATTACATGGCCTAAACATTCCCTTCTATACCTTCATTCTCCGTGTGTTTCTTCCATGGATCTCATCCACTCAATCCCATGTAGTTCTAGTCGGCAATGGAACCATTTGTTGGTTAGATCTCTCTTTCACTTCTTCTTGGGTTAACCCAGGTTTAGATCTGAACAAGTTTCCAACAAAATCCTCTAAAACTATTGGTCCTCTTAGTAAACCATAATACAACGTTGCGTACAGAGAACACAATGCAGTCTCACCCGAGATAGTTCTATGGGTGACTGCAATGCTCACGTTCTTGTAGTCTAGGAATGCGTGGGGATTTGGGAGGGTATTCTATATTTCTTTATGCCTTAAATTTGTTCTTGATTAAATCCTTTCTAGGATTCATTCATTCATATTTTAGCCTTATGCATGCATGCTAATACATATAGTAATCATTCATTCATAATCTAGCCATTAATAGCAAGTAAAGAATTCAAGGAAAGTCACACAGAACACAAGTTTTACCATGGTTCACCCCCTCCTGGGCTACATCCACAAAGATTTGGCTTCTCTTCTCTTTTATTTAGTCTGCTGCAAAATCTGGCTCTGTGCACATTGCGTATTCAATCATACAATCTTGATGAGGTTAAGGAACCTCTGTGAGGTGAAATAGATCACACCATGCTCCTCTGCCTATGATCTAACCCTCAAAACCTAGCTTATTCGACTCTTCTATGACCTTATTACTAAAATTAGCAACAACCAATAAATACCAAACCCCATTGAGCCCCACTAAATCCCCAACCTAGACCTCCTAGGTTCTTATTTATACTATTTTACAAAATTATATCCATTACAATCCTTATCAAAACCCTAACCCTATCATGGTTAGGCTTGTCTACCTGCGCGCCACATGGATTTTCCTCTTTCATTCTTCTTTTCCTTCTTTTTTTGCATGCTTCTTTACTTCCATCTTTTGCATGTGCTCCAAAATTAGGTCTTTCCTTCCAAAAATAGGTCTTTCCTCAAAATAGGCATGGGCCCAATAAGGGCCAAATTGGTATTTTCCATTTCACATATTGAAAAATGATTCTAACACAAATCTCAGAGAAGTATTAGGACAACAAGAGAATCAATTGTCTTGTGACATTTACTTTATTAGTAAAATTCTAACACCTACTAAATTAAATTATACAGTAACAAAAAATATGTTTTTAGAACTTGTGCACGTAATCAACAAATTAAGATATTATATCACTGTGTATGAGTTTTTCCTTCATACTGACCGTTATACCATTATATACCTTATGAAAAAACCAATAATCAATGGTAGAATAAGTAGATGAATTTTGTTTCTCCAAGAGTATAATATTACTATTTTAGATAGACCTAGAAAGGAAAATTGAGTTTCATATTTCCTTTCTAGGATTCATAATGAAGGTCGAGTAACTCTTGTAGATGCTGATTTTCTTGACGAGCAATTTTTTCCTATATCTATTAAATCTCCTTTGTTTCAAAATGTGGCTAACTATTTGACTATAGAAATATTTCCACAACATATTTCATCCAGAGAAAAATAGAAGATTGTCAGACTTAGTGCCTCCTATTCCTAGATTGGAGGGTAACTCTTCCGTATAAGACCAGATATGATCATTAGAAGGTGTGTACATGAATATTAAATGTTTGATATATTTAAATCCTATAATGATGAGCCATGCATAGGGAAATTCACTAACAATAGAACAACCTACAAAGTCCTTGATTTGAGGTATTGTTGGTACACTCTTTTTAGAGATGCCAAAATGTAAGTTCAAAGATGTGACAACTATCAACAAATGGGCCACGTAGCACAATCTAACAATATGCCTTTGCAACCATTTGTACTCATTAAGCCTTTTGAAAAATGGGATCTAGATTTTGTGGGCCATGTTGTTATGGGAAAAATCCCTATGGCTATGGTTCAAATCCAGAACAGATCGTTGACCATTTAAATATCAAACAATTTCCAAAGAAAGAAAACATAAATCTACAACTAACTTGATCAAATAAATAACTACTAATAATGAAGGAATCAAGACTTACTTGGTGTCCTATGGTTTATGAATATCCCAAAGCTGAAATATTTTCCACTCCTTCCAAGTTTCTCCTTTGTCAACCTGCAAAACTTTCAAGTGCAAGACTACAAAGGAGAACACTTATCTCATAGCCAACTTCTATGGATTTGATCAAAATCATAGGTAATTGCAACAAATAGTATTATAAATTAAGATATATTCAAATACAATGAACATATACAAAGAATACCATAATTTTGAATGAAAGAGTATCTATATTTATTTACAACATATTTTAGGGGTAGTTATCACTCATACATGCTACAATATTGCTCCTTGAACGGACTCCAGGTCCCTCCACCCAGGTTGTTGAATATATGATGAAACTATGAATCCAATAAGAAATAGAACTAAATAATATCAAGGGATATTTATTGGTCAAATAAGGGGATGCATGGAAAGGATGGAAACAAGGGTTTTCAGGTCTGAAGACAAAAACAACAGTGAGAATATAAGGGCTTATTGACAACGTGTGATATAGCCAACATAAAATTGCTTCAAGGTTGATTGTACTTTCCTCATGGATTGTGATCAATTTATACCATATCCAAGTGGTTGGAGTGGTTATAATCCATTATGTATGGAAATTATAGGGTTAGGAAATGAGAAAAACTCGTGAACCTTGCCCAAAAATGTGGAATATTTTTTTGAGAAAAATTGACATGTATGTGACTTTCCTTAGAGAAACTCATGTATATGAACCTTGGATAGCTGTTAGGGCATGCACAATTCAAAAAAAATGTTTTTTGAAGAATCCAGAGGAGGTGTAGGGAATTGATGTCTACAAGTAGGACTAGAAAAATGCCAATCAAGTCATGAATGCATAAATGGTGGCAATTGATTCTATGACACCTATTTTTCCAATTTCAAAGAAGAAAAGGTAAATGTTGGTTTGTTGTGATTATGTTACTAAATGGGTAGAATCTAAAGATACTTTTCATGCCACTGAACAATCATTTGTATATTTTCTACTTGAGGACATTTTCACATGTTTTGGTGTTCCTAGAGAAATTGTAACATATCAAGGAGTGCAGTTCACATTGAAACTTATACATGACATCAGTCAAAAATATCAAGTTAAGCACCAAAAATCCTCTCCCTACCGTCCACATGGCAATGGGAAAGTGGAGTCCACCAACAAGGTCCATGAAGTAATCTTGACTAAAACAATTCATCTAAATAATAATGATTGGGTAGATTGACTTCCTGAGGCACTTTGGGCCTATAGGCCTACATGGAGGAACATAAAGATGTTTACACCATATGAACTGGCGTAATGAAAACAAGTTCTTCTTCCAATAGAATTTCAGGTGAAGACCTTTAGGATTGCAGTTCAGTTCATGAATCTCTGAGATGAACAACAAAAAATAATAGCTCAACTCAATGAATTGGTTGAGATGAGCCAGGATTCCATTCAATAGACCACTCTTGTTTAATAGTTGAGAAGCAAATGACACAACAAGTTTATTCAGAATAAGCAATTCAAACCAGGTGATTGGGATCTCCGTTTTTACTCCAAATTCAAGAATTTTAAGGGGAAGCTCACCACTCTCTAGTTAGGACCATATGAAATTGTGAATGCCTTTGACAATGGTTCTGTGAGAATAAAAATCATCGATGGTGTTGTTCCTTAGATTAAACTTAAGGCTCAAAGAATAATGTCAGGCATCGGGAATATAAAGGAATGTTTTTTTTTAAAGGTGCTTTTTCTTCTGTTAGTTATATAAGAATTAATCCTCAAATGAAATTAAAGACAGAGTGGGACACAGGCCGTAATTTGTCGTCTGAGTCAATTTATAAAATCAAATGATATGGGAGAAACTTACAAAACTGTGAAGAAAAATGAGGCATTAATGGAAGATGAATCTTACCCTGTTGACAGTAGAAGAAAATAAAGAATGCACCCTTGAAAGGATATGAGGTACAACGATACAAGTAGCTCACAGGTCTTGTATTTACTTATAGTGAATACAAAGGAAAAAATGTTTTCTTATCAAATAATTGATTCAATATGATTGCAGTAGCAGTAGTACTAAATTGCAAACACTCACTTATCAAGGAATAACATAAAGAAAGCTAGATATATGAAATACAGGAGAAAAAACATAACTCAAACTGCAAAAAGTTTGGAATCCCTATCTGCACTTGTATTAATACTCACAAAAGGAGAGTTTTCTCTATTACATCCGACAAGAAGAAGCTTGAAATAAGTATTTGATTTAGATATTTATACAAAATGTTCTCAACCTGAAATGGTTGGACTTCCCCAAAATAACAAATATTACAACATGTAAACTGAAAGGTCATATAATCATCCTGTGTCTTCACCTGCCAGGCAGAGGCGTTTCTTCTTCAGCTCGGAGACAGTTGGCATCTGATCATGACAATAGTAGGTGCAGGTTGTCTCATTTGTTTCCAGATGTACTAGCTTTCCAGTGTTTGACACACTGGATGCACCTTCTTACTAGCTGCACTAATAACCTGGAAGGTTCTGTTGTGTTATTCGCCTTGAAAATATACAACTTATTTTCTATATGAGGTAATATATCTTGTATTTTCCTTGCTTCCAATGATATCGTATGTAACTGTAAGCTGGGATTTACTATCCACTTGTTGATCGAGATAAGGTCTATTTGTTTCAATTGCTGGATGGACGTCTGGGCCTCTTCTATGCTTGTCTTGGCATTGAGTTGATTTTTTTCTATGTCAATTTTACCTAAGGCCTCAGAGATACTATCTCTTTCAACATCTAGTAACTCCTTTTCGAGTGAAGACAATGCTTCCTCACAAGCCTTATTTACTTCCCTAGCTAATCTTTTGCTTTCAGCCAGATTTGTCTCCCATGTCTTCAGGATTATGTCACCTAGAGTTTGCTCCGAAAGAGACAATCGAGGGATCTTTGCCATTTAATCCCTTGCTACCATTACAATGGCCTCCTAGAATGTAGCTCGAGAAACAATGGCTTCTCTTTCCTTAATGTAAATGTTTTTAAGAGAAAGGTCTACCTCTTGATAACAACTTTGAACCGCTTCTAATTTCGTAAAAAGGTTTTGCTGGGATAATTCTAGCTTCTCGTGCACCTCCAACACCTGAGCTTGGAAAGCTACCACCTCCACTGCTATAACTTCAGCTAGATGTACCTTGGCCTGAAGCTGTTTGATCAATTCTTCTTGGTGAGTGGATAATTCTCTATCAGCCTGTGAATTCCTTTGAAGCTCCTCAATGCTCACTTGCAACTGCTAAATTTGATGCCTCTCGTGAGCTTTGATTTGATCGAAATCCTGGTTCATATTATTTTTTACACTCTGTTCCACAATATTTACTTGGTTATGAAACTGTCTCACTAACATATTCTTCTGTTTCAGTTGTTCCTCTAGATTCCCTACTGAACATTGATTTTCCATGGCAAAAGCACCCAGTGAGCCTGCCATTTCCATGGCGAAGTCTGCCTCATCTAAGGCTTGTCCATCATACAACACTCGGTTTCTTTTGACAATGACACCCTCTCTTTGGTGCATTTCCGTTTTAACTATAGCCCTCCTCTTCTTACCGAAAAGAAAGTCGGAAGGGGGCATTTCTTCAACTGAAATAGGAGTAATATGTTCTATAAATATGACTTCGGCATTTGGGTTCCCCTAAATAGACTGTAAAGGTGCTACCGAATTAATAGGGCTACCTATCTCAGTGGATGCCTATTGCCCTGTTGTGTTAGTAGTCGATCTATCTGGTGTGGATGAGGGTGTTTCCTGACCCTTTTTTAACAAATATTCAATTTGAGCTTTAGTTTGATTACCAGGTGAATTTGGTGATGTGGTGTTTTCTTTCTGTGTCAAAACATCAGTTTTCTACAAACTCTTCTGAGTGTATTGTCCACTGGAACTTCATGTTTCTAAACCTCGAGTCTCAACTTCTTGTGTAGACAAAAGTGTCTGGGTTTCTCCCTGCAAGACTTTAGGTAAACTATTTCTTATGTGTATTTGGAAACTGTATAAATCAACTAATTTATCTGAAGCCAAAGTTTGGACTCGGCTCAACACCTCCTGGTATGACCTTACTCCCTAGAATATTTCATCTTGTGGGGAATCTTCATGCTCGTATATTTTTAGATTGTATAGAGATAGGTGGTTTGACACGATCTTGTGAGGATCATGCTTTGTGAATTCAATATCTACCAGCTTAATGTATTCTAGGGCTGTGGCCTCCACTTTTGAGTGGCCAAAATCAAACAATGAGAACATACCAATTTGTAAAGGGAAGGTCAACCGTACCTTTTTATACACCGCTTTTAATTCCTTGTTGATTCCTACAGCTACAGTTTGATAGGCTATCTCTTGGCACACTAGTCGATCTGATAGAAAATTTGGTAAAGCATGTGGTGGAAATGAACACCCAAAAATGATAATGTAGGAGAAATTCTCCTCAATGTACCAGTACACTACTTTCCCTAGGTTGGTCATGATCTTGTCTAAAATCCTAGGAGGTGGGAAACCGTAGAGAGAAACATGCATGTGAACCACCACATAGTTGCATATTTCGTAGAAGAAATCTTTTGCTTTATCCTCCCATAGCTTGGAATGATATAAATATATGGGCTCAGCGTTGGTCAGAGTCTAGCTCTAGCTCATCAAAGGAAAAAATGTCATAAAACAAATGGCATCCATAATGTACATCGACATGTAGAAAGGGGCAAGCTTACCTTTGGATTTTAACGACTGATATTCAGTGATTTCCTTGGCCAAACTGTCCGATAATATCTTGGCCCAATTGAAAGAAAAACCTTCTGCAACTTCATGCATGATTGGTACCCATGATAACTGGAAGTGAGCAGAGGTTTCTTTCCCAAAAAGTCTACATAGCATCATGGCTAGATACATCATATGGGCGTCTAATGACACAGTGGAATATACGCCATGGGTGTCTAATCTGAACTTCTCAGGGCCTGCCCACCAATTCTTGATTAAGTTAGGGTAATTATTTCCACCTTGTGTGCACTCTTTTTCATCGAAATCTATTAATAAAGAGGCATTGTAACTGTATTTCAAAGTCAGAGATAATTTGTACATCACCTGTATATGTTCTGGTCGAAAATACCCAATGACAAATTTTTGTGAATTGTGGATGCTCATGGTTGAGATGTCAACGTTCTCCAGGGCCCAACCTATCATGTCGTTATATGGCATGAGTCTTGGATGGATGGCTATTTTATGCAACTCCGGTTGAGCTATGTATTTGAGCTTTGTTGCCTGAGTTTCGGTCACCTCATAGCTCAACTCTTCTGGACATTTAATCAGCTCGTATTGTAGGATATCAAACACTTGCATCCAGGTTTTCATGGTATCTACAACTCTTGGCGATGTGTCCGAGAGGACATCTGTATTCTGGCTTATGATTTCATGAGCCACTTTATCCACTTTTTGTAGATCCATGGTATTAGTAAGCTCGGAACTGTGCTACATGTTACAAGGAAACAGATAAACTCCTTAGTATGTTAAATCTTGTTGTTCTGTGAAAACGCAAATGGGATTCAAACTTTAATATCTTTTTCACCTCAAGTGTATCAATTTACAAATACCTTTATTAACAATGTATTTGTTATCTTTAATGAAAAATCTAGGTGGTGATCTACGATCTTATTTGAAATCATTGTCGTTGAGCTGTACTTAATTCCATTAAGATTTGGGGGTTCGCAACCGAGATCTTGGATAAATAATATTTGAAACTTTCCAAAATTCTATTTTAGCGAAAAGATAATTGCGAGATAATCTTGTTTAACCCATTAATTAACTGTGTTTATTGTTAAGTGCTTTTCGGGTTTTAGGACTTCAGGATTTTGATAGTAACTCAAGATAAGATTCCCAAAACTCGAAATTGCGAAGGGATTAATCATTATCTAATTAGATATTATTTTTGGGATTAACTGCGTAGTGTAAGTCATTAATCTATGACCCATATTCATGAGTATTAGTCGCAACTGACCAATAATTCTCATTATTTGAATAGTCCACTTAGCACTCATTGCATCGGGTGATGCTCACATTATCTAATTGTATTTAATCTCTAATTAACCCTGCTAATTAGTGTTTACGGTATTTCGGGAGTTCGGACTTCGTGAATCTAGAGTGTGATGAATGGTGAATATCTGAACTTCAGATACATGAAGCTTACTATTTAACTTTTAACTGGGGTATATCTTTTAGTTATTTGTGGTTTCGTGCATCAACAAATTAACTTTATTACCTTTTCAACAGGCCATTACCCATAATGATGTGTTGAAGCCTATTCAGGGTATGTGTGTATTGGGACTAGGCTCGTTAGAACTCTTTTTAGACATCGGGACATTGGAGTTACTACATGGTGAAATGCTCGAAGCGCGAAACTCTAAAGCAGTCTCTAGAGACTTGACCTTTTTAACAATCAGGCGGCTCCAAAAAGAAAAAAATCGGGGAAAAAGGGGGTCGTTCGATCGACAAGGAAATTGGATCGACGTTGGACCTTGTACGTGCCTTAAGGATTAAAAATTCATAAGTGTTCCAACAGATGGGGAATGAATTTCTTTCTTGGTTAATGGACACAGTTTAAGTATATATTAGTAGCCTGTAACTTAGGAGGAATTTGTTCAAAATGTATTACAACAATATGAAATGGAGGCGGTAAGTAGGAAGGATATCCAACCTAATGCAACCTCAATTGATCATTTTTAGGCTCCTATGTTGCAAAAAGACAGATTTCCAAATCAGATCTAGCAAGATTATCTTCTTCTTTGCAACATTAAATCAAAGATGTTAGATTGGATATATTTTATTTTTCATCTATTCTCAACAATTAATTTCCAACATTAGTATTTAGCCTTCATCTTCAAGGTGATCAACATTCATCCTTGGTTTAATTCTTATAATAAATCAAGATAAAATATTTTTCAAAGCTCCATTTCCAATTTTAACCATGCGAACATTAGTATAATCCTGATAAAAATTTGATGTTTAAGGCTCCTCTATTCTTATGAATTATCAAGATGAACACTTCATCGTTCCAATATTGTGTTTTATAGATGATCAACCTCATATTTATCCAACAGTAGCTTCAACAGTTGTGTTCCTATCATTTTCATAAGTTATAGTTGTTCCTATAACTGCCAAGCATCTTGTAACCATTATTTTCAACAGTGACATGATCTCTATAGCAATTATTGGATGTACTGTAACAATGTTTTCAAGTTTGCTTCATAGTCCAAGTTTTTTTGGTGGTAATTAGATATACATTTATAGATCAGAGCTCCCCAATCAACTCTAGTCTCTTATTTCCATCACTGAGTTTGTCTTCATCAACAAAATCAATCACTTTGCTTTAGATTCAACTTCAACAATCATCCTCAATTTTTTTCATTCTCAACAACCACATTCCATTCTTCTTTGGTATGGCTCAATACATATAATTCTCATGTTCAATTCTCTCTCATAATCACATTTATCAAGTCTCAAGATATATTATTTCATGGGTGCCAATCTCCACTACTACTAAGGTAACTTGAGGTAATAAGCAATTTTAAATTCTTTGGTTTATTAAAATCATCGAAGTTATAGTGACAACAAAATCTAATCTTGATTCCTATATTTATAATTCTATAATACATTTTGTTAGAAAAATAGGACCACGGAGAAATAAAATAAAACAAATGTGGAAACAAAACATAGAAGATACACAATACAAGAGATACACGTATTTACGTGGTTCACCCAGTGTGGGCTATGTCCACCAAAAAAATTGCCAAGTCCTTCCTTTATTATTATCCAACAAATGAAGGGATACAACCTATAGCAAAACCTGTTGTAACTTCCTCTTCTTTCTCTCACAGTCTCCTCTCTCAGAATACAATACTTGCCATAATCCATAGACGCAATACATTTCCCTCATAATAGAGGCTTGCCTTCTAGGGAAAGAATCCCTAACATAATTTCTACCATTAGATTTGTGACCTTATAGTGAATGGTCCAAATTTACAATGAAATTACAATATACATTTACAAGGCAATTTTTCCTTCGGGGGCTTCACCCCCGAACCCCCATTGGGGGATGCTGCCCCCGAACCCCCGCCGAGGGCTTGCTTTCTCCCAAACCCCCCAGTCAGGGGGATAGGCCCCCTGGACCCCGCAGAGGGGGTACCCCCCCTCTGTACTTCCCCGTGTGGAAGAGTGTACATACTTTTGGGGTGTAAAGTCTTCATGGGGTATAAACACGAATGCAAGGACCTCTGAATCAGGAACATAATCAGTATCCACAACCAACACATTTCCTATGACAAATTCCTACTCATATTTCCTAAAATGTATTCCCTAACTATACCCCCTTTCTTCGCCACCTTTTAGAATGATATGAACCTACCATTCAATTCCATTATTAATTCCATGACATGACATTATTTCCAATGATATTTTGAATCACATTACTATGAAATCATTTTTGTTTGTGGTTGTTATAATGCATGGATATCAAGATTTGGATTTGACCACTCATTATCATAATCAAATTATTTCGAATAACTTACAAGATTTGAAATAAGGAATGAACCTAAAATCCATTCAAGCCTTACCTTACCATTTCCTCGCCTTCATGTTCCATTCATTCGTTGATTGTGTCAATTTCTTAAAATTAGAGTGTCCAACATAGCGATCCATATGGCGACCCTGGTGCCATGGGGAAGCAGAGTGTTGTCTGAAAAGAACCCTCTTCAATGGAGGAATTGGAAGGATCCCTGGAATTCAATGCAATAAAGTCTATATTCCAAGCCCCAGGGTGATATCAGATATTAAAGAATGTAAAGGCCATAATGATTGGGTTACTCAGGCATTCACAGAAGGGTTCAATGGAAGAGTGGTGTGATTTGGATACTTAGTTATGGAAGCATCTAATATTTCAGTGGCCCAAGCCATTGGCCTCCCTCAGACATGGGGAAAATGGTTCAAGAATAAACATATTGAGCAAGGTGTCTGGTCTTGTTTCCTATGTTCAACTAAGTAGAGCCCTAATTGGGCCAGGGGCATACCCAGAGCATGGATTAAGGAAGAGTGGTAAAATCTGCTCTTCATGTTGCAGAAATACATCACATGTGAGGGAAGGTATGGAATCAAATTCCTATACCAAATTCAATTGCTCTTACATTTTGAGGCCGATGATCAGGTCAATTTTCCTTTTTACTTGTGGAGAAGTCTTGACAAAATGTCTAACATATACAAAGAAACCCTAAGAATGTCATCCATATTTAATATCACCATGGATTTGTTAATCTATTAATTATGGAGGAGCTTCGAAAGAGAAATGACACCTAGGATGCATTCTTACAACGCAATGGGTTTGATAGTATATTTGTTCCTAATATTAAAGTGCATCATGAGTAGAATGTTGTTACTATTAACGAACATAGAGATCAATGTGTATAACTAAACTCTCCCATACTTAAGGGTTTCACTATTATTGTATAGAACCCTAAGAATAAATAATTAAGAAGAGGTTAGGAACATGTAATCCCAACTACATTTTCTATTCCTCGACGAGCCATGAGAAGAATGGATAAACAAATGCCTATAGAATAGAGTGAAAAAACCCCATTTCCAACTGCTCCATGTCATGCTAAAAGTGCCTCCAACCAGAAGAAAATAACCACAGAATGTAGTGATAATAAATAGAGGGGTATATAGAAGCCTTTGGAACTAGGACAAGGAGATATAGAACTCGGTTCTCTGAACCTAAGACCTATACATATCATTAGCTTGAATCCATTGGACTTTCTACACCAACATTCAAAACTTTTGATTGTGATCCAGGGCATTATGAATTGGCTAAGAAAGAAACATCTTCAAATTTTCCTAATAACTCAGATTCCTTGAAATTAAAGAAGATAACTAGAAAAATTAAAGGTTAAGAGAAAACCTTAGGGAGTTCCAAGTCCTAGATAAATATGTTAAAAGTGAAAATGTTGTTTTGAAGAAACATAGTGCTCAACTATAGGAAGATAATGCAAAATTGACATTAGAAAATAAGAAGTTACTTTATCTTTCCAAGAAATGGTATAAAAAAACTTAGTTTTTACCATTACATAATAAGACATTGGGAAGGAAACTCAATGCAAAACAAAAGAAGAAGGGTTCCAATATAAAGATATTGATCAATGTTGCCACCTATTCCTGATACAGTGAAGTTTGATCAATTTTGGTCAATTTTGGAAATATTTTTGCAAAGGACATTAGCTATATACTTTGTTTGCATGAGGACATGCAAGGTCTCAAGTGTGGGTGGGATGTTAGGCCTCCACTTTAATACCCTTTCAGCATTAGAAGACTCATTTTTGACCATTTTATCCCATCTTTTCACCTCTTCACATCTCATTTCAAGATTAAGAGGTAATTAGTTGTTAATATTAACCACTCTCCAATGATTTTGATGAATTAAAAGGATTAAAATTTACTTTTGAATAATGAAGATTTTTCTAGCTGAGATCCGGTAACTCCTATGAAGATCTGATAACCACTCTTGTTGATCAACATATTGATGTGCTCGCAATCAGACATACACCACATGGGTTTTTATTTTGGCATCCTCAAGATGGTTCGTTGTTTAGATCAGTGCCAGGGTGGATGAGGAGGATGCTATCCTATGGTCAAAACTGCAATCAAACTCGAAAAAATAGGGCAATCAGTAAGAGACACGATTTTGGCTCAATGATGAACGATATTCTCATGCATTTCATGTCATGAGAATACCATGAGTTACGATTTGTGTTCTATATTTACCAGGGGTTAACCAATTGTGTAAAACCATGTAAATTCATATATTCATTTTCCAATTATTTTTTATGACCGTGTTATCAAATCCACAAGGCATGGGAATCGTTGTGAGTCTACCCATGCTCTTCTCTTGTTTAAATATTTGTCTGGACCACAGAGCGAGAGTAAGGATAATCTTTTCAATAGAGAACTAGAATTGATGGTTGCAATTATGAACTTGTGATTTCATTAATATAATTCTTATGGACTTGATGTTCTGAGCGGATTTGTGGTGTATAATCAGTTTGTAGTATGTTAGGGTCCTATAATTATAGGAGGTCTGATGATTCAGATATCATTTGTGGGTCTCATGATGAAGTTCTTGGCTTGCTAGTCTCTCAGTTATTTCATTTTTCCCCTCCATCCATTTCGCTCGATCCTCCATCACCTTGCCCGATCCTTCGTCACCTGCTGCATCATTCATCCACCTATGCGCCTTGTCCTTTTGTCCCTCGACCACATCTCGCCCATCACTCATCCTTGCACGAATAAACAAACTTAGGATAATAAACCAATAATTAGATTAATTAATAGTGTTAACGTTAATTGAATTAGTGTAATTAGACTACTAAACTAGGTTAGTCTTGTTAATAATTAATTAATAATTAAGTTAGTTGTTTATTAATCAAACATAGAATAAAAAATTAAATAAAAACAATAAAACAAATAAAAAATACATATAAATTAAAAATAAAACAATATATAAAAATAAAAATTTATATAATTTAAATAAATTAAAACAAAACAAAATAAATAAAACAATATAAACATTTAAATAAAACATGCATTAAATAAAACAACCGTAATATAAAAAAAAACATATATTAAAAAAATGAAACATAAAACAAAATACAATATAACAAAACGAATTAACAAAAAAAAAAATTTAAAAAAAAACATATAATTAAAAAAAAAAAAAAAAGTTACACTATCCTAAGTCTACTACCCAACACTCACGCATGCATTCCCGTACAACTCAGACCCCCCCATCCCTCATGTCCCATCAACTCAAGGGGGTTCCGAGCTGGTGGTATTGGGAGGCATAGGTGTCACCTCTTGGTAAAATTGGATGCCCCCTCCCAATACCACTTACCACCCCAGGGGTCCGACCAAAACCACTCTGCCCTCAAAAAACGTCCTTCCGAAAAGTGAAAAAATCACGTTTTTTCCAGTCTGATCACGATTTTTCCGAGGATGATTTCGGGAAAACGGAGACATATTTTCAAAAACAGAGAGAGGTTTTTTTTCCTAACGGGATGAAGAAGAAAAACCTATTTCATATTTCGCACAGGTGCCACCAGTTGAGAGAATCAAATCCATTTCTGAGCCCATTTTTTCAAGTTTCTGATTTTTTTTGTTTCAGTCCCGATTTTGCGGGAGCTATTTCGGTGAGCTGGAGACGAAATTGGAGAAACCGAAGGATTTTTTTTCTCCAGACAAACTCATATACAATAAAATCCTTCATATTTTTCACAGGTGTCTCCATTGAAGAGAAACATATTTATGATTTGACCCATTTTTTGCAGTAGTTCGACCCATCTTTCATGGTGGACAATTCAAGATTTTCAATGATTTTATTTCTATTTTTGGTCGAGGTGGTCGAATTCGACCTCCTGATCCTAGGGAGAGTCTGTTCTATATATTTTAATAGAGAATGGGGGATTTTGTTTGGTTGATTCTTGCACCAAGGAAAGCTATTCTCTGTAATATTTTTCTGATTCACCAGGAATACAAAGGGACTTTTTCACGGGATTCCTGCGTGTTAACGATTGGTGAAGTTTTTTTCCTTCATTGAATGTGATTCTACTCAGTCATCATTATGTTTCTCTCTTTCTAATTTTCAAAAGGATATTTAACGCAGAATTAATCTCTGATACTCTGTGCAGTGCTTATGAAAATCTAAATGTTTTCCTTTGATATTACAATAAAGAAATTCTTAAATGTTTTTTGTTGTCATTGATTATCTCGTTTGTTCCTACTCCTGCTCTACATCATTTTATTTTTAAACGATCCAACATCTACATTTCCTTGCCCTGTGAAAATACCTTATAGATCTGTGTTTAATCTCAAACTTAACACAGACCCCATAGCCCAATGGGATTCTAAATCATTCCTTCAGCCAAACACCTCAAATCTAAAAAAAAGTATGCACCCATTAGCTAGCCTAATATCTTATTCCAACAAATTTGTATCAGAAAGAGAGATCCCTCTCTGAGTCTTGGAGGGCTAGATCCTTGACTCGAAGTAGTTTTGTGGTTACCCCTGCCGATTTCCTCCTCAGCCTGGGAAATTACAGGGTGATAACATAGTGGTGTAAGTTTCTTGTAGTGTGAGCCAATTGGGTAGGCCCTTCAATCTGGCCAACACTTCAATTAGTTTTATTTAATTAGAGGGGATAAGTATATTTCATTTTCTATTTTTATTTCTTAGTTCAATAATTAGTTTATGTTGTGCTCATAGTTATGTAATTCTTGACTTTATAGAATTTATATCTCCATTTTCATTACTTAGATTAAATTCTAAATATCGTTGTAATCCTTTCTTTATCAATAATTTACATGCATTTTCTTATATCTACGTGTAATTTCCTATAGAGAATACTTTTTATTGAATATTGAGGATGAGATTTACTTCACATTCCATTACAAAAGCATTTGGAATTTAACAACGAATCAACAACTATAATTTATGCTTATTAAAGTATTTATGTAACCAAAAATCCAATGATTAAACATCTATGTAGTGCTACCAGTTTATTTGTAACACCCATTTTTTCCCCAGCTTGTAAATATAATTATGTTATTTCCAAGAGACTATGGAAAAATATTTTATGTATGAACCTTTGAAAGGAATGTGCTGGAAATATTGATGTTTTTAATATAAGATGGAAACTGTTGATTAAATTTTGAAGGGGTTGCAAATACAGACAATGATGCATAAGAGGGAATGGTGAGGGGAGCCAATGAGGGATGAGATAACCCCTGCTAGATCAATATTGTGTTGGTTTATAAATGCATAGACCCAAAATAGTCCCCTATCCCTGAGAAGTTAATTATCAGTCAAGGTGGTAGTTGGGAGGTCCAACTCAAGAGTCAAGGAAGGGATGGGCAGGGTACTCCATCTGGAAAATTCTTGACTTGACCCACAAAATATTTCCATGGGAGGAAAGAAAAGAAGGAAAGTCATGGATAGAAGGGACATGAGGGAGAAAAGGGTCTAGAGACCCTTGTATGGAAATGAAGGAAAATTTTGGGTAGTTTTACTGAGTAGAGGGAGAGATCCCTCTCGTGGCATCACACTCTGGATTGGGGTGGCAAGTTGTGAAAGCATAGGAGAAATTGTGCCTATGGTTGGGTGGAGAGTGATGCATCCTTCAACAATTACCAACAAAAACTTCCTAAATTTTAGATACATTTTCAGTGTATTGTGTTATCATAACAAGCTCCTGTAATATTTAGGAATTAATAAGTTATTTATTTGCATAGTTGAATGTACCCTAATTGTTAGACTGGATGGAAGATATGAGATTAAAGTAGGAAATATGCATTCATATGCATAAAAAACTAATGGATCTACTTGTTTTAATTTGGGAGGGAAGTTGTTAGGGATTTTGTTTCTTATAGTGCAAATCATCACATAGCCTAGTTCTCTGATAGTATTTATTTTTCCTCAGGTCCCTTGACCCGACCTAATTTTCCCTTTAGATTGCAGGGTACTTAACTCTAGCACTTCCTTAATTAGCGCAAACCACCCCGTTGAATATTTTGGGGTTGAATCATGTTCAAGAGAAGTAGTATCTCTCTCTATGTTGAATAGAGTTTGTGAGACTCAATGACAATTTATTTCATGGCGAGAGTCAATATCAACCATCCAAAGATGGGATGGTTACCCATCAAGGTTATTTTTAATTCAGCATGAAAGTGGTTTCCTTTGGATTCGGGAACGGTTGAATTCCAATTGTTGATATGTATTGTAACCAATAATAGGAGGGACTTCCGCGACCCTAGGCACTAGAGCACCAGACCTCGAAATGTTTCTAAGTACAAACCCCTTCAGGAGTCTTGAAACATCGATGCCTGGGGACTAGGGTTCCATCCCTTGGCTCCATGCCTTGTTACCTAAGCCCAAGGAAGAGAGAGAGAGTAACGTCATAGTGATGTAGTGGGCCAACTTGGATGCCACAGTGTCATGGGGTTGAAACCTGACTGCGTCTGATTACAAATGCATAGAGTGTGGGCCTTGAAATGATTAATCCCTCTAGATCAACGTATTTGAATTTTCGATCATGAGATCTATTGGGAAAGAGATCTCAAGCGTTGAAATTCCTTAATAAATCCTAGGATTCATAACCCTAAGGATTAATGTGGTAATCTATCTCTTAAATTATGAGATTAACCAAATTAACCCTTTTGTAATCACTGGAATTCAGGCCTCAAAAGTTTTCATGATTGCAGTTCATTGAGAAATCCCCAATGTTTGCCACTCGATGGAGACATGTCATGCTAACAATAATCCATGTGTCGTGAAGTGGTTTGTCCACATGGTGTCCAGTAGCTGGTCCACGTGTCATGTGAGGGTGGTGCCAAATGTCTTGTCGATTTGGAAAGTTTAAGTAGATATCCATGTGAAAAATGTGTTCCATGTGTCGAATGGTATGTTCTATTAGAATATAGAGGACGGTGTGCTCATTTTACCATTGACGATACCTTCGTCACCCAACCATAGGCCAAAGCCTCCCTCCGAGCACCTTAACCTTGACTGAGAATTCCTCCGGAAGCAAACCCTAGGCTAGATAGCCAAACAAAGAGTAGCACATCAATCCCCAAGGATAGCGCATCACAAAAAGCTGATCAGATAGTCCAAATCCTAGCCAAGAGATATTCAAGCCAATACTGAGAACTAGCTGATGCTGCAGTTGCACCTGCAACCCTCCTCCAAACCTGTGCACCAGACTGCAAATGCAGTGCACACCAACTGGGAAACTGCAATTCTGAGATGCTGCAAATGAGAACTGGCGCCCTGTATTTATAGTAATCCAGCCAGTTTTGCTGGGGCCGACTTCTCCTTCTGGGTATGTGTCTGTTCAGTATATTATTATTATTTCTGGCTGATTTCTTCTCTTGGAGGCTAATAGCCTAATATAAATTATCTTCTTGAGCCGACAAGGCTTCTAGGGTTATT
>ML804258.1:75632-86311 GCA_009831015.1 Picea engelmannii | reverse complement strand
AATGACTAGATTATGACACGTGTCTTGAGATGATGTTAGAGGATGTAACCAAACCGATGCATGGTGGACAAGTGTCAGCGTCTTGTTGGGTGATATCCAAGTATAATTATGACATGTATGACCACATCAGTTCATGTGTGAGGTCCATGTGTCACATGATGGTAGTACCACATGTCACACTGATTTGACACATATGGGCATGGATCCGCAGAGAAAACTTGAGCTACATGTCAATTAGTATGAGTGCCATGTTTCATGATAGTTGTCAGACTGTGGCAGAGCCACATTTCATAACAGGTGGCTGGTGGTGGTAGGACCATGTATCCTAGGCACCATCTCAGATAAGATCAGGCATTTTGTGCTATGTGAATAGTAAAAAACATCAAGGTCTTAGGACCCCGAGATCCAATATTTCGAGGTCCCGCAGTATGATGAATCGATGGATATGTGTCATTTTTTGGTAAGAGAGGATTGTGGGGAGATATGGAGCTTTGTGTGGAGCTCAGAATAGGTTGAAGGTCGATATGCTGAAGGTCCAGTAACCAGGTGGTAGGCGCCATGTCAATTCTAGGTCGATGCATAGTCAATACTCACACCCTACAGACAGGTCACATTAGTGCCATGTCATATGGGAACGATGATGTGGAGCTACGTGGTAGTACAAAGACATTTGTCGAATAAATCATTAAAAATTCAAAGGGCCATAAATTTTGATCTTGAACACATATTTGGACAAACTTCCAGTTGTTGGAAATCTCTAGATGAGCAGAAGAAGATGGTGTCCTCTAGAAGAGGTTTGGAGAGGGTTGGAGAAAAGTAAAATTTTAACACTCCATCCCTCAAAAGGTGTACTTAGGGGGTTGGGTGTGTTACATTATGATTTTAATGATTTTCGTTATAAGTCTGTTTTTGTTTTGAAGCACTACAACTTAGAGTTTCTTTCGTAGTTCATATCTCATTTATGCACTAACCCTACAAATACAATGTTAGAATCTCACAAGAATACGCCCCATATTGATAAATAAGTGTAACGAAATTTAAAACAATTAAATTGTATGACACTATCCTTCCTTTGTTATGCTCATAAATATACTTAGCTTTCCTTGTGGCTTCTTCTAGGGTCTTGGGCTCATCAAAATAATTTTTATCAATGTAAAAAGATGGAAGTATACTCACAAATATTTGGATTTTAACCTTCTCATCCTTGATGAAGCCAACATACCTCAACACTTCTACAAACTTCCTCTCGTACTCATCCATTTTCATGCTTCTAATATTGAGTTCAGAGGGCACTTGCATATTCTTATGATTATAATTCTCTGTCAAACATTTCTTTTGAAAATACTTTTTGAACTACCTCAATGAGATCCCTTTATCATCAATGTGCTTAGCCTACTTGATTTGTTCCTGCCACATCAATGCTTCCCCCTGAAGATGGTAGAATGTAATACTTGCCTCTAATTTTGATGAATAATTATTCAATTGGAAATAATTTCGCATGCCCAACCACCATGCTTCAACATATTCACCTTTCTTATTTTCACCATCAAATGTAGGTGGCTTAGTCTTCCTAAGCTCTCCTTGCAAATCAAATACTTTTGGCACCCTATTCTAATGTATGAAAAGAGACAAACTTGGGATAATTTTCTATTCCAAAAATTCATTTTCCCTTATAGTTGAGTGTTTTGGTGTGGGGTGATGATGTTTACTATCACTTCAAGAGTTCCTCTAACTTCTCACATCCTCCTATTGGGGCCTTCATTTTGATGAAAAAAAGTTGCGCAATTTATTTCAGAGCTTCATTTTGTTGAACAAAAGTTGCGCAAGTTGTTTCGGAGCTAGGAAACTGACCAAAGGAAGGAACAGAGAGTGGAGAAAAGGGAATTCACAACAGGAAATAGTTATAAAATAAAACTATTGGAAGGACAACACAACACCAGTTTTGAAGAAAGAGGTTGCAACTGAATCAAGAAGAAGAGAGAACTCTTGGGTTCTCAACCAACAAGCCTAGATTAGGTTACATATATGGGATCAATATGATTTTAAAAGGGGGGTAATTATTGTAAGGTTGGTGTTAGTCTTGGTTAAGGTTGGGCAGGTTGAGAAAGGTCGATTCCAAGTCTGATTCTAGTTCTACTTATTGTTATTGTTAGCTAGGGTGAATCCTAAGATCTAGGTTAGGAACCATACTGATACTGTAATACATTCATGTATTACTGTAGGTTTGGAAAGAGAAAGGGGATGATATAACCTTGTCTCGTACTAGTGGAGAAGAACTTGTTGATTATCTTTGGCACGACCATTTGTACATGTGACTCAAGTTGATCATGTATTCTGAGAAGAGACCTATTATATGATAACACAGTTAGGGACCCAATTAAAAGAAAATATCTTATATAATTAGACTTATGATTCTATTGAATGTTATTTTTTGTTATGTTTTATGTCTGGTATGCTTAAATGATTATAGATTCCATATGAATGTCAATGCAACTCTGTTTCTCCATTATTAGTTAGGAAATGTTCAGGACTGCAACATGTTTAAAATAACTTGCATGGGAATAATATGAATTTTGGTACTTCAAGGATATGTTTGAGTATTCTCCTTACCCTTCCCTCTCCTACTTGTCTTGGTTGCGATTTAGGTGAGACTTATTCCCTCTTGGGAAGATGAAAATTCCAACGCACTAGACTACATCAATACCTTTTGTTGGTAACTTGAGAAGGACCGTAGTCTGATCACTTTGCGCCAACAAAATGGTTTCTTTGTCGGGACCTGTGTTTTATAATGGAACCTGTAAGGAGAATGCTTTCGTGGATCTATATATCTGATGTTCGACAATGGTGGGAACAAAATTGTGATGCCTTTATATGGAAGGAAGTGGAGTTGCAAGGAAAAATCATGAACACTACAAGAGATTCTGTCTTTTATTCAGAAACATCAAATGAATAGTATGAGATATTCTGGGTAAATTTCTTGGAAGAGTTGTTACATTGGGTAGATTGGCTATATGAAGCTCCATAATTCAAAGAATGAATCAAGAAGACATGTACTTGGGACACAAAGAAGATTGCAACACTTCATTGGTTGGATCACCAGATTACGAAAGTAGTCGACTTTTGGGTTAACATGAATCTTGAAGGGTATATAATTGAATTCGCAGTTGAGAACCACCAATCGTTTTCATGGGCGTAAACAATTTTCAAGAAAGGTGCACGTGGGAGATTGTTGAGGGAAATTCCTCACTGGATCAATTCATTCTTGATGTAGGAGGGGATGTTAACTATTCCCTCAACTCAGATGGAAACCTAAACACCCATTCTTGGGGTAGGGTGACTTTGGGGTAGAATCATGACCTAATAAGGAGAAATGGTTATTTGACAGATGGGGGATTGGCAACAAAATAATTCAAGAAACGAGCAAGCCTTGAGGAGAGATTCCATAGTTGAGAAGCGATGGAATGGAAAGGTAAAGAAAGAGGTAAAGCAGTCCGAGGTGTTGTAGAAAGAAATCAAATCAGGAGAAATAGATGAAAGAAATAAGGAAGAGTTGAGGAAGGTAAGAAGACAAGAAAGACTAGACAGTCTAAGATTACATCAGAGAGAAGCGCAGAGAGAAAGGAGTCCCCAAGTTGGTGGACAAGAAAAGGAGTGTGTATAAGCAAGGGAAGTTGAAGAAGGTCTGGATATTGTAGAGGAATGAGAATATTTAGCCCTAATATTAGTAATATCAGAAATTAGATCAAGAAGGCTGCTTTAGAGGAAGAAAACGAGATACCCCAAATCAAAGAAATCTTCCCAGAAGTCATTGGAACTAGCGCTGAATCACCTGTTCCACAGGTGCCCTCTATACCCGTGGTAAGCTCTATATCACATACTTATGATATTTATATTCTATCACATTCAATCAGTCAGTCACAGGATGTAAGTGTAAACACTAGGAGGATATTTGGACCCCCTAGCATATCACAACCAGGGTCGTTAGGTTTCATTTCAATAGGAACAATAAGACCTAGAATGACTAGAAATAAGGGAGACTTGATCGTTCGACACCCATAATTCTGGGGTAAAGGGGACAAGGATGTAGAGAAACATTAGTTCCTATATGAAGCCATCTGGAGATCTATATGGAATCTTTATACAAACAAGTTAGTATAATTTCAGACTACCTTGAGGGGCCATGCCCTCAAGTGGTACATGAAGGATATTGAACCAGGGGTGCAAGGACAATCTTTCACCCTTTCCCAAGTTCGTTTGAATTTCATTGCTGAATTCAAACTACCTCAGTCAGAGAAGCAAGATCTCTCTGAGTTGTGGGAGATTCAACAAAGGGAAGGAGAATCCTTCCTGGGAGTACAGTAAGAAATTTAAAGATGTTGTTGGGAGGTTAGCGCATCCAATTCATGAATATCACCAAAGGGAATGGTACATCCAAGGATTACTACCTCTGATGAGAATTCATCTAACACGACAATGGATAGCCACCTTAACAGATGCCTTGGAATAGTTGATAAATATTGAAGCCATGGTAGGATATCTGAGGATTCTGAGAGTGACCAGACCTCCAGTGGATGCAAATTTTTCGTAACTCCAGGGAAAAATATCATCACTAATGGAGAATATTCATGAATTAAATATACCAAGACCAGGATGACCTCAAGTTCAGTGCACAAAATTCTACATAGAGGGGCATCTGGAAAATGAATTCTTGCGCATAAGGGGAATGGGACCTCCTCACTATCCGATGGGGCCCTCTCTAGGACCAACAAGAGGAGTTGTGAAAGTATCTGCGGCTCCACCATTCCATGCACTAGTGATATACCATGCCTTTCAAGGAACTCAAACATCTCAACCAACCAAATATTGTGAGATTTATCGAACACATGGGCATGCACTGAGGTAGCATCCTATCATGAAGAAGTATATGACTACACCCAATACAATACATAGGAGTTATTCCCATATAAAAAACATGCTAAAAGTCAATGTAGAGTGCTAGACGCACTTTCCGACAGATTAGATCGAACAACATTCAAAATAAATGAAACCCCCCAAGGACCTAGAAGGGGCCAGGGAGGAGGGGGTGGTGATTGATTCAAAGGAGAAATAAATGGGGGAAGAGGGATAGGTAGATGTTACAACTGTGATGAATAATTTCACTTGGCCAAAGACTGCCCTCACCCAAGATGACCATGGTTCTCTCACTGCAGAATTAATGGGCATGCAACCGAAGACTGCCTAGAATTGATCGTGAAATGGGAAGATAGGGTTCGTCAAAGAGGAGATAAATTCATATGCTCAGAACTGAAAAATAAAATCAAGGGACAACTACCCAAGATCAACATCATTTCTCGCGGAGGATAAAAAATTGGGGTAGATACAGACAATAAACCCAAGATTCAGAAAGCATCTCCCAAGGATGACAGGTATGACCCTTTGAAACAAAATTGTTCTTCAAAGATGAAATTGAAATATTTAAGAGTATATCTACTCCAAAAATAGTGGATAATTCCCCTAAAAGTCACCTTTCAATCTAAACTTGCGCAAGCCCCTACCTCACCACCATCACATAGAAACCCTATAATTCCAAATAGATGCTCTAAGCAGTATCAAAATGTAATCAATATCTAGTTTCAATTGTTATTTTATATCCTCAAGGATGACCAACTTACAAATAATTTGCGAAACACCTTGTACCTAATACTGGGAAATGAAGGAACCCTAGAAGCCATCATAATGACCAACCTCCCTGAGAAGAGCACCTAGAGAATACAAAGAAGAAAGGTGTGAACAAGAAGAGAATTTAGGTTAGAAGCCGAGCTAGATGATTTTGAAATTAAATATATCATGCTAGATTTGGGTTCCGATTTCAACATCCTACCCAAAAAGACCTGGGAAGCTTTGGGAAAACCTGAGTTAGCGTATCCCCCCCCATCCATTTGAGAATGGTGAACCAATACTACATTTTCCCAATAGGAAGGATGGAAAATCTAGAAATATATGTTGTGGGAGTTAAAACCACAACCGATTTCGAACTAATTGAAATCATGGGAGACAAGGATCCCTACCCTTCTCTACTCAGAATTGATTGGGCATATGAAAACTATGTTATCATTGATATAAAGAAGGACACCATCACATTTGAAGCAGATGGGATAAAAGTGGTTCATCCCTTAGATCTATATTTAGGGCCTAGATACACTGAGCCGGTGGAAAACAATATGGAATCAGATGCTCTTGACCAATTATACACCATAACAACAGGAACGAGACCAGATTATATAAATCACACTACAGATGGATCAATAAGTTGGAGAAGCATACAATCTACTGACAAGGATTCAGAATTAGCATTTGACAGTTGGAAGCAAGGCTCATACAAATGATTCTCAAGATGATGCACAATTTTCAGAGAAACTAGATGGATTGTAATCGAGGTCAGGGAACACCCAACATATGCTGGTACATTAGAGGTAGACAGTTTTCTTACCAGCATGGAAGAGAAAATAGCGGTGGATCAAAGGATCTTAGTTCTTGACTTAGCCTTGTAGGACACCCCCGCTATATGGTCAGCCACTCACAAAGCCTTGATTATGGAGTGGGAATATGCAAAGAAAGCCATCTTATGTCGATTCCAAAGAAGGGATCAGATAAAAGAAGAGATGCATATAGTTTTTCAAGATACATAAATGTTCAATGGACAATCTGACCCCAAAGTGCATATTGAGCACTGTTTAAAACAATGGCGAGTT
This sequence comes from Picea engelmannii, assembly GCA_009831015.1. Classification (NCBI taxonomy): domain Eukaryota; kingdom Viridiplantae; phylum Streptophyta; class Pinopsida; order Pinales; family Pinaceae; genus Picea; species Picea engelmannii. The sequence continues at coordinate 79,559 of ML804258.1, read as the reverse complement.
GCAGAAGTACCCTCTCATCTATGGGTTCAGGTATTTATCCACTTGTTGGGTCCGATCCCAAAATACTGGTACATACATGAAGAGACCAGAAGAAAAAGAAGTTCTTGGCAGACCTTAAAAGACCAGTTTTGTAAGGACTTCTCCTTCACAAGTAAGTACCCTAAGCTCAACACAGTTCTCCAAAGAATTCACAAAATATTTTTTACTGACATTTGCAAAGAGAGACCAAGCCCAATAGTATGTGCTGACCATGTTCAATTTCTTTAGTCTAGTCTGAGTCATGAATCTGATAAGATACCTATAGTTTGTTGTAAAATTGATGAAGAACTAGAAGAACCCGATGACTAAATGGGGGTCATACGCATTCAACGTAATGCACTTTGGCTTAAAGAATGCCCTGCAGTCTTCTCCCGGATCATGATAACAACATTTCGAGAGTTCATCCACAAGTTTGTATAGGTCTACATGGACGATTGGATAGTATACAACCTTATGAAGGAACATGTAGGGATACTTCGATTAATGTTTGATAGATGTCAAGAATTGAAGATATATATGAACCTAAGGAAGTGCATCTTTTACGTACCACATGGAAATCTGCTAGGACATATTGTATGTCGAGAAGGAGTCCTAGTAGACTCAGCTAAATTTGCAGTCATTCTGAACATGCCACCACCTACAAGTGATAACTTGTTGCGCTCGACACTGGGACTTACAGGATATTACTGCAGGTTCATCAGAAGATATGCAACTATCACTACACTTCTAGAAAAACTATTGAAGAAGTCCTTAAATATTTCATTAGACAAAAGAATGTGACAAAGCGATTGACATCTGCAAATAAAAACTAATTACTTCACCTATCTTGATATTCCCCAATTGGGAAATTAAATTCCATGTACATGTGTATGCATTAGGAATCGCCCTGGGAGCCATCTTGGCACAACCAGGGGAAGGAAATATGGACCACCCTATCTATTTTTCCATTAGAAATATTTTGCAAGCCAAACACAACTACACAACCATCGAAAGGGAAGGTCTAGCTATGATTTATGCATTACAAAAGTTTAGACACTATTTTCTAGGCTCTCATTTCAAGTTTTTTACTAACCACTCCACGTTGAAGTACCTAGTAAATAAACCAGTCCTTGAAGGAAGGATTTGTAGGTGGCTACTGCTCTTTCAGGAGTTTTCATTCAAAGTAATTGTCAAACCTGGAAGACGCAACGTAGGTCCAGATCACCTTTCTAGGTTGGAATTAGGGGAAAGTGGTGGAGCAGGGGATGATCAACTCCCAGATGCATACCTATTCCGAATTGAGGCCATCCCAGAGTATCTTGAATACATTGTTGTCTTCCTCAGTACATGGACCTGCTCAGAAAATTACTTTGTAACCCAAAAATGATATATGATGGTTCAAGTAGAAAACTACCGACTGATTGTGGGACAACTTTACAAGTTGGGACTAGACAACATCCTCAAGAGATGTGCCTTGAGCCACGAAAGGAAAGATATCCTATGGGAATGCCATAGTGGAGTTTCCAGAGGACATGTTGGAGGTAAAGCTACTACACAGAAGGTACTTCAATTTGGATTGTGGTGGGCTACATTATTTAAAAATGCTAAATATTATGATAGATCTTGTGACACCTGGCAAAGAGTAGGGAATCCATCACACAAAGATGAATTACCCCTTCAGCCAGTTAGAGCACTTCATAAATTTGAGAAGTGGTATGTTGACTTTATTGGACCAATTAGCCCTCCAACTAACCATTCAAAGGCCAGATACATCATTACCGCAACAAATTACCTCATGATTGTTCGATAGATACAATTGATAGATTCAAGATTGTTTGATAGATACAATTGATAGATTCAAGATTGTTCGATAGATACAACTGATAGATTCATTTTTGAAAATGTCATTACTCGGTTTGGATGCTCTAGAATCCTGACTAGTGATCAAGGTAGTCACTTATAATCACAAAATTGATGACATAATTACTTATACAACACCATAAGAGAAGTCCCTATCATCCACAAGCTAACGGTAGAATGGAGGAATTTGATAAAATTATGGAAAGAGGACAGACAAAAGTATGTTGTGAAAACAGGGAAGACTGGGATGATAGAGTTCCAACAGTCTTATGGGCTTACAAGACTACCACAAAGAAGCTACATAGGTATACCCCATTTTAGTTGGTTTATGGGAAGGAAGTTTTTGTACCTGCAAATTTTATCACCCCTAGTCTCTATATAACACATGGCACATAGATGAAAGATGACGAATCAATTGCGCAAAGGATTGCAGACTTGCATGAACTTGAGGAAAGAAGTTTTTTAGCAGATTTTCATCAGTCAATTGAGAAAGATAGACAAAAATCTTGGCATGAGAGGCACATTAAGTCCAAAATATTTGAACAAGGGGATAAGGCACTACTCTACGACAGCCAGTATCAGAATCATCTAGGAAAGTTGTGCATGCATTGGTTGGGTCCATTCATAGTTGTAGAAATTTGACACTCTAGTGCAGTCAAGCTAGCACAATTGGATGGTATCCTTTGACCATTTTGGGTGGATGACACCCACATGAAGCCCTACATTTCTCATGTTTGAACCAAAGGACTATTTCTCTAGTCCAAGGGAGATTGTACAACAGTTAGATTTTGGTTTTTTGTAATTTCTTTAATACATGTAATAACGTCGAAGTGTGCATAGTGGCGCCACAACATATGTTTTTTTTTTTTTCATTCCAAGTGTTTCTTCTATGAAAAAATTCTTACTCGGCCACACAGGGTCGAATGAGTCACCATTCCATTAAATTAGGTCATTAAAGATGACAAAGACCTTCTTTTGGTCTGGGGTGGTGAATCTAAACTGTATCACAATCCAGGTACCATTTATATCATGTCTAGTCATACCCTTTATGGTAGCTACAGTAACCCATCAGAACGTTCTGTCAAACCCTAAATGCATGATATGTGTGGATTCCATCGATATCCCCACCGATATTCTTAACTATTAAAATGGTAATCCCCCCAGGTTGACCATGTTCCTGTCATTATGTTCATTAAATCCAAAATCACCTTAGGGATTTTACCCCATTATCAGTCCCATCGGATGCCTGAGCATGAGATTGCATCGTTGGCCTAATTATGAGTGTCTTTATGAGCGACTACAAGGCTCTCCAGATATCTCGTTTATAAAATCTCATGAACCCAAGGGTGAGACTCACTGTTTATCTCAGCTACCCTTTTTTCTTGAGCTACCCTAGCCTACTATGAAAGGTCCTCTGCTCCCCAGTCGTAACCCATACCCCCAACTCATCTAGTTTACCAACGCTCCAGAGCCAACATGTTGATAATAGTAGGAGGTCGAAGTTGAACTCCCAAAGAGGAAATTCCAGATGAACCTATGATCCCAGGGTCAAGGTCATGGGCGATGCCAAGGGAAAGGACGAGAAAGAAAAAATCCTTGACCTCGACCTGACTGACCAAGTACTATTTCCTCAAATGAATATTAGTGTGTTTTGAGACTCAGCTGCAGACTCAATGGGGGGCATGCAGTTTGTCCCAAAACCAGACTTCATCAATTTGTTCAATTCCAAAATCATAGCCTCTACCAAGAAATTGAAGGAGAGGATCCAGTAGCAAGAAAGGGAAGCTGACTTCTGGAAGAAAGAAGGACTCTTGGCACAAACACAAAGAACGCAGGAGGAGCATTTGAAAATTCAGGAAGAACATAAAGTAGAGAAAGTGAAGGATAAACTAACAGAGGTCTGGAAAACTGTTAAGAACCAAACATCAATATAGCATATAAAAACCTTAGGAAAAGTACTCAACGCCTTGAAAAAGAGATAATTTCAGATAATAAGCCTCTTCGAGGGGGAAACCTCCTTTTACCCCACTTAAATGTTCAAGTACAAGA
>ML804258.1:57829-70173 GCA_009831015.1 Picea engelmannii | reverse complement strand
AATGGCCTAAAGCCGACATAATTAAAATAACATTACTAATCTAAATTACAACTAATGGCCTAAATCCGACATAAATAAAATATCATTACTAATCTAATATGCCCCAATTAAGGGGTAATGAGCCAATATTAGGGCTTAACAAAAACTTTCAGAAAGACAACACCTCAACTATCGGAATCGAGTGCAACAAAAAAGCTAGTAGAACAAATTGAATTGGTTCAGGTAGCCTAGATTGAGCTTGTAGAATGAGCAAAAAATATAGAAATGCAGTTGTGGGAAAGCAAGTTAGAAGCCGAATTACAACCTTGAAATATAAAGGAACAATTGGAAAAGGTTGTTCTAGAAGGAAACAATGCAAGAGTAACACAACATAAAAATATTATGGAGTGCACCACAATCTTCAAAGAGGTTGGTGATTGGATGGGAGTAATTTCTCAACGCAACCAAACACTAGAGGAATTGCGCTTAAATACCCAATCCCTTAATGAAGAAGAGGCAAAATCCCTAGATATGTTGGAACAACAAGAAAGTTTTGACGAAATTCAGCAAGTGGATAATGATTTGAATGCACTGTTTGAATCTCATATAATGGCAAAGAAAGAACTCTGATAATTTAGACCAGTACTCCAAAACGCTTACCTACAGATGCACCAAGTGGACACTATAGCTGACTCAGAATGGAATTCCCTTGTTTCATCCAAGCCAGGATAATTCACCACAGGTGAAACCTAGCAATTTGTCGTTGAAGCTTTAGTGCTTGCTAGGAAGTGGCAAAACTAAGTCGAGAACTTCCAGGAAGTCAGGTTGAAATCCCTAGAACTGGTACCTGAGTTGGGCCCTTCGTTTGAAGGAACCAAAGAAGAAATAGTCCAAGCTAGAAGTGGAAGAAACCTAGAAGTAGAAGACAAGGAAAAACAACAATCCAACCCAGATACCACATAAGAGATAAATACTTGGCTTGAGATGAGTCAAGGATTGTGGTCGAGGCCTGTTGGGCCCTTCGTTTTGATGAAAAAAAGTTGCACAAGTTATTTCAGAGCTTCGTTTTGTTGAAAAAAAGTTGTGAAAGTTGTTTTAGATCTAGACAACTGACCAAAGGAAGGAAAATAAAGCGGATAAAAGGGAATGTGAAACGAGAAACATTTAGAATAGAAAATAATTGGAAGGATAACACAACACCAGTTTTGAAGAAATAGGTTGCAATCGAATCAAGAAGAAGAGAGAACTCTTGGGTTCTCAACCAACAAGCATGGATTAGGTTACATATATGGGATCAATATGATTTTAAAAGAGGGATAATTATTTTAAGGTTGGTGTTGGTCTTGGTTAAGGTTCGGCAGTTCGGGAAAGGTAGAGTCCAAGTCTGAGTTTAGTTCTACTTACTGTTGTTGTTAGCTAGGGTGAATCCTGAGATCTGGGTTAGGAACCAGAATGATAATGTAATAGAGTCATGTATTACTAATGATAATGTAATAGAGTCATGTATTACTATAGGGTTGGAAAGAGAAAGGGGCTTATATAACCTTCTCTCATCCTAATGGAGAAGCACTTGTTTATTATCTTTGGCATTACCATTTGTATATGTGACTCAAGATGATCATGTATTCTAAGAAGAGACCTATTATATGATAACATAGTTAGGGATCCAATTAAAATAAAATATATTATGTACTTAGCCATCTGATTCTATTGAATGTTATGTTGTGTTATCTTTTATGTCTGGTATGCTTAAATGATTATAGCTTCCATATGAATGTCGACACAAATATGTTTCTCCATTCCCAGTTAGGAAATGTTCAGGACTGCAACAAGTTTAAACTAACTTGCGCAGGAATAATATGAATCTTCATACTTTGTGGATCTTTTTGAGTATTCTGCTTACCCTTCCCTCTCCTACTCATCTCGGTTGTGCTTTGGGTGAGACTTATTCCCTCCCGAGAAGATGAAAATTCCAACGCACTAGACTACATTGGTACCTTTTGTTGGTAACTTGAGAAGGACCCTGGTCTGATCACTTTGCACCAACACCTCCCTTCTGGCATGAGATGCGTGATCTACTTCTTGCCTTGAGTCTGATTCATTGTTTATTTACTTCTACAATATGTTTAGGCTTTGTAACAATTGACTATTGATGTGTTCTTTTTATTCTTGGGATCTAATTAATATTTCATTATAATCCCTATAACTTTGCACCTATCTCTTAAATATTATTGTTTTCCTTTCCAATTCGATGGGATTTTTTCTACCTACTCTATGCCCATTTGATTCATTCTTTGCATTTCCTAGGATTATATTTATCCCTTTTACTTCATCCTCATGGATATAAGTTCCCTTTTCATCTTCCATGTCTCTATTCCTCATTCTGAACCCACTTTGTTAGATACGGAAATTTCCACAATTATGTAAAATTATGCATAATTTTGTCCTCTAAGCCCACTGGTCATTTTCCTTCTAATGTTTTAAGAATTCTTCTATTCAAATCACAATTTTGGGTGCATAGGTGGATTATTCTATCCAAGGTATTTCTAATGAAAACTCTCTTTCTCAATTATGAGATATGAGAAAAAAGTTATAGTCTTTTGGATTTTTCCAATTTTACCTCTTTTGTGCACCTTTCTCCCTAGTGCAATTACGTTCAGACACCAACTTCTGATAACTGTAAAGGAAACTATGGAAATATAAACAATTGTTTTGTATGAATTGGTGATAACACTAATGAAAATGAGTTCACAAAAACTCTAATATTGTCAATTTGTTTCTCCAATCAAAATCAACAACAATATGGAAATGTATACTGTCCTTTTTGCACTTTTTTTTTCCAAACTTCAATTTTTTTTAGCCAAACTAGATATCTCCAAAAATGAGCAAATCTGGAAAAACTTCACTAAGGAAACGTTATCTAACATGATGAGTATATAAAATGTTGAGTAAACAAATTTTTTTAGTTTTGTCATCTGGGGTCACCTTTACTTCTTTTAAAATCCCAAAATTCTCGAAAAGTGGCTCAAAATAGTGGAGTTTTCCCTGATTTGGCATATCTACTCCAAACTCCTTGGAATCTATCCAATTCCTTCACTTGGTATTTTCGTGTCTACTTTTATAAAACCTTGTGAAAATCTCATTAGTAACAGGGGCCTTCCCATTGAGTACTAATTTCTCTTAAAAAAACTCTAATTTATGATTTTTGGAAAATTGGTGCATAATTGACCCATCTTCACTAGAAATCCTATAACCCTCCTCACTGTAGGAAAACCCAAAAAATTTCATTGAGAACTGAGCTATTCTACTCATGTTATGGAAAAAACACGACTTAGTTTTTTTTAAACATAGGACACCCTCTGTTGATGTGGCACCATCGATATACTTGGCATCCTGAGGTGATGCCATGTCACCTCTTGACCACTCTATCCCTTCCTAATCATCCTCCATCACCTTCATCCCTCTTTTTTCCTTCCTCTTTTTCCATCACCCTGCTTCTCTTTCCTTCATCTTTTCTTTTCTTTTCTTCCAGCCACACTCGACCTTCATGATTCATGCAACATTCTCTAAATGTTTGATGGGATAGGAGGCTCCCATCCCATACCTTTACCCTGGGTGCACATATACTTGTCATAATATATCATATCTACAACTAAGATATTCTATAGGTTGACAAGTTGCACCCAACATAAGAAATACAAACTTGATCATGCCCTTGATCAAATGACAAAGAAGGGAAGAATATAAATGTTGATTGTTCTTTGAATGGGAGTTTGAGTGGGATAGAATTTGGATTGATACAAAAGTTCCATTGTTGGGACAAGATTTTGGGGACCCATTTTTGGAATTGCGTAGGAGAAAATGATGTGCGTAAAATAAGGAAAGGCATTTGGCACACATTCGCATGAAGGGCTCAACGCGCACAAAAGAAGGAAGATCGTTGGAATCCGTTAGGAATTTTGGGTCCATTGATATGAGCTAATCCCTATTGTAATTGTATACATATGTAAGGATTTTGGGACAGATAGTATGAAATGAAGGAAAAGAGAAGTAAGAAAGTAAGTAAGTGGCGAAGAGCGATGGAGAGATAGGAGAACGACAAGGGAATTTTGTATGATACATAATGTATGAGTGCAATGCACATATTTTGTAATGGATGTTATGAATAATATAATAAGAAGCCATCCATTGTGGACGTATCCCAACTTGGGTGAACCATGTTAATCGTGGTGTCTATGTGTTATGATGTGCTTGTTGTTTTGTTTATTACACACATATAATATATGTTCTGTTACTTTGAATATGTTTCATGCTACTATGTCTCTGCACACATGGTATAAGGTATAATGAACAAATGCTAAGTAGAATGGTTATAACGATTTCCTCCCATACCTTCAACACTGCAAAAACTTGGTTCCTATAGTTTCCATAGATACCTCGGGTGAGACTTCACCTTCTTGTGGGTGATGTCAAAAGGGACGATATCTGAGGGTTTTGTTGGTGAATTCATGTGGAACCCTGGGTCTACCCACTATGTGCCAAAAAATGGTTCCATTGCTGGGACTGGGATATGCGACTGAAGGTAATGTGGAGGCCCACTAAGGAAGAGATAGGATGATGGTAAGAGAAAAAAGAGTGCAATTTTTCTAGAGATCATAATAAGAACCCGTGGATCATCTCAGAGTAGTGGCTATAGAGATATGTATTTATAGACTTACATGAGATTTTCTTTATTGATTTCTTGATATTTTTGGCTGAGTGGATACAAAGGCTATTTGAAAATAATGGGACATTCCGAAGCATTTTTCCAAGGAGTTGGACCCTTGAGTTGATAAAACAAGTTAATACAATAAGTAATCGGATCTTGCACGCAATTGATTTATGCTTGCATAGTGTATTTGGGGCTTATATTACTGAGTTTGTTATAGATTGTACCCAATGATATAGTGATGTTGAAAGAGATTTATTTAAAGTTCCACATGGAAGATATTTGAAATCATTATCTACTTGGGTGAATATGTTGTTGTGTGATAAGGGGGTTATGAGGTTGGAATATGATCACCCTTGTAGTAGGCTCCTTCATGTGCATAGGGGGGACTGGGGGCTGACCAGGGGATGGTATCAGAGTATGGAGGAGAGGGATGTATGAAAGAATAAATAAGGAAAAAATGGACTGAGAATGTTGAGAGAAGAATAAGTTGCAACAAAATAAGAGATTGGAGTGTTGTGCATTGGAAAAATATTTCAGTACAATAGGAAGAAGACTGTGGATGATAGAGAATGGAAATACAATGAGATTGAGGAAAGAGACATCGACGTAGTGCTACATGTTGAATAAATATCGTGCATAAAGAAAAAGGAGAAGGACCATAATCTTAGTCTAGCATAAGAAGATGCATTACATTCCATCAGTCCCACGCATGCCAAAATCTATGTCGAACCCATGACCCCGTGTGCGTGTCCAAGGTCTAAGGTAAGATCTGAAACTTTGTTGCAAAAAATTGTAGTTAGTGAAGGAGGCAAGGATAGAAGTATAGGTAGTCAGAGTAGTGGAGGTAGTATGACAACCTAGATTCAAGCAACGACATTGAGGAATAATATTGCGCAGTACACAATGGCGGGGGTAGACCCCACTTTGAGAATACCTGTATTCCATGAAGCAGGGACAAAAGATCTAGGACAACACTTATTTGTGTGTAAAGAAATATGGATCGTGAAGAACTTCCAGGATGATGATATGAAAATCACGTTGTTAGTGATGAAATTCATATATCGCACATTACTATGGTATATGAAGTATCACTCAAATACACCTATAGGACAAGCCAAAAATTTTGAAGACATCAGGCAAGCCCTGTTAAAAGAGTTCCAAAAACCGAAGTTTGAGTGACATTGTATTACAGAAATAAAATAAATCAAGAAATTTCATAATGAATCAGTATGGTATTTTGATCAGAGATTCAAGATATTTATGGATTAGTTAACTTTCCAGATTCCAGACGAGTAACATAGGGAATGGTTCATTGCGAGATTGTTACCACATGTACAATGTCGATTGACATAGGAAGAATATTACATCATAGTCAGAAGCACTAGAGTTCACCATGAAGTTGGAATCATCCCATATAGGTGAGAATGGTGTAGGTATGGCTCACGTTCAATCGCAGTTAGCAACATTAAAAATTTATTTGCAGGAGCTTGCTCAAGGGAAGGAAGAGCATGAACAAGTCTGGTGTGTTACATGCAGAAAGGAAGGTAATCATAAGAATGAATGTTCAACCTTTGTATATTATTTGGCTACAGGAGCTATGCATCCTTTGGCCACATAAGGAGGGATATGGTGTGATATATGCAGAATGATGGGTCATCACCCAAATGCTTGTCCTTTGATGAAGAAGTATCAGAGCACTGCCAAAATATTCTTTTGTAATTTTTGTAAGTTTGTGGGACATGATGAAAAGGACTATCACGCACTCGATCTAATGAGAGAACACAGTGCAGATGCATACATAGTTCAAGGAGAAGACAAATCAAAAGGAGGGGTACTGCAATATAATACTCTGAGGGGATATAATCAAGGAGGAAGATGAGCATTTAGAGGTCAGGGAAGAGGAGGATTCAATAGAGGAAGAGGACTGATTATGTCATATAACTGTAACCAACTGATGATTTTGGTGCAAGGTTGTCAAAATCCTTGTATGACATGCAAATATTGTAGATAGTTGGATCAAGTGATGGGAGAATTTCTGAAGATGATCTCGAAGTGGTAGAAGAAAAGGAACATGAATGTGTAGATGATAGCAGTGGAAGAGAGAGATGATCGACCAAGTATAGCAATAGTTATGCACAGAAGAGAAAGGACAAGAGTTGATGTGACGAAGCAAGGAATTCAGAATGACCAATGGGTCTAGAAAGCAGTAGAACCTCCAAATTTTTACCTTAGGAAAGAGAGAGAAACATATAAGCAATAAAGAAAGGAACTTCTACAAATAGGATGGGGAGAATTGACTTCACAACCTGTGTATGACATGCCTCCATCCTATGACCACTCAATCACAGAAAGGCCAGCTGGGAAGGCAAGTACTCTGGAAATTTTCTTAAAGAGTTTTTTTAGAACTAATGAAGGATAAATTGCATTAAACATGTTGTGAAGGATGATGCACGAGTTCACACAAGATAAAGAAGAACTTGGTGCAAAACAAGCAGTTAACTAGGTACACTGCAGGAAAAGGATGAACATGGAAATCTGACATAATGTGCAGATAAGAGACTATGATATGGATAATATCATATTATATATGGGATATTATGTGAACGTCCTTTCACAATAGACATGGGAAACAATGGGAAAACCAAAATTGATCTACTCACCTATTCAGTTGAGGCTATCAAATCAGCATAATATTGTTCTAATTGGAAGACTGACAAGGGTAAATGTTAATATGGATGGGGTGTGCAACACAACATATTTTGAAGTAATCGAGATAGTGGATGGTATTAAACCTTACCCAACATTACTTGGACTCAATTTGTATTTTGATAACTAGACCATTATTGATCTGAAAAAGGGAAAAATGATCTTTGAAGTAGAATACTTGAGAGTTATTTCGCCATTGGATACCACAGAAGGAAGACGATATGTGGAACTGACAAGGGGAAAAGAACTCGATAAACTTTACAATGTGACTGCACTGATGGATGACAAATTTGTGGATTATCAAGAACAATATATTTACATCAGAAGAATTAACGAGACCAATACCCTTATGTAGTGTGCTGTAACATACCCACTACCTAAATAAAAAAAATTCGGTCCTCTGTCGGACTCAAACCCCTAAATAACCATGGAGACCCAGCGTAAGTTGGATCTTTCTCTCATCTACTCAGCCTTCTGCACCTTGACCGCAGTCTTCCCTGATCTTAATTTCAGGTTATCGGGGGTTTCGTCTTTCTCGTTGCCAAGAGTCCTTGTACTCTGCAATCCCTGATCACCGAGGAGCTCCTTTTGGCCTTAGCCCTTCCCTGGCTAGGCTCCTAGCCCACACGACCATGCACACAAGACCGCAGCCTTATAGATTTCCTTTGGTCGGGGTTTCAGGCTTTTTAATACCAAAGTGCATATGCACCTTGGATCCACGATCCTCCGATTCCCGACGCACTCCAACTTTCGCTAGTCCCCTGGGCTAGTCTTTTGGGGTCCATATGACCTTCCTCTATATGACCGACACCTTACCTCTCGTTGGAGTTTCAGGGTTTTTAATGCCAAAGTGCATATGTCCACAGGATTCCCGATTCCTAGATTCCCGACTCTTCGGTTTGCCGACAGTTGGCCCCTCACGATGGCACTGTCCTCCTTCTCTGATATGCGGACAGCTAGCCCCCACTCATCGGGGTTTCAGACTTCGCGATTCCAAAATGCAGAGATTTCGTGTCCATGGAATTCCCGATATGCCGATCCCCGATTTTCTTCGGATCTTGGACACGCGTCCTAAATGTATGGACGATCCAGGTTAAGCCTTGGACTTCGCCAAACACCAACCCAAAAAGAACTTATCTGTGTGAGTCCCGATGGCCCAAATGTCGATGAATCTCGATGGTTGCCACCTGTTCCAATTAGATGGACGACTTTGATTGTATCAGGGTTTTCATCATGGATTTCCCCGATCTCTTGCTCATAGAACTCTCGATTTTCCAACTCTCTTCAGATCTCCGCCATGTGTCTCACCCTGATGGACAGTCCAGATCTAATCTCGCTATTTCGAGACTTATAGCATCCTAAATCCCTCGACCTCGAGATCTCCGATATCCCGATGTTGAATATCCCGATTCCCTCGATCTCTGCCACGTGTATCCTTAAACGGACGATCCAAATCTACCTGGATTTTTGAGACTTGAAGTGTTTCGATTTTCTTGTTCTCGAGAATCCCGATATGTCGATGGCTGGAATCCCGATGGTAACCCTCGGGCAGTTCCTGTCCAATCCGATGGCTGATGGGTAATCGGACCAAGATCTAATGGTATATATCCGTTCTTCCTACGCACACTCTAGAGACTAAACTCTGAGCATCTTAACCCGATCTAACCCCTTCTATATGCTTAACTTGGTACACCCCAGACGTAGAAACCAACGGTCCAGGTCCCCTTCTCCAGCCGATCTGACGGCTCAGGTCTGTCCCACCTCGTGCATTTCTTCCACTACTTCGTGGATGTGGAAAGATCGACGGTCCAAATGCTCTCATGGACCTTGGGGAACCTACAATCCCGATTTCCTCACTATTCACGAAGATAGAGGGAAAAGGAGAAAGAGGTGTAACGCCCTTACTACTTCAATCAATCTGATGGTCGTAAATGACCATGGGTCTTCCAACAGGATCTCATCCATCGATTCATTACTTATCCCTACACTGCTACTTCAGAATTTTAAGAGGGTCATTCCTCCTTGTACAGGGTTATTAAGACTTCCGCGTTCAGGTCCTTTTTCTGGGTTCTTGGAGAGCCTTTCCAAGAAGGGAACCTATGTGAAGAGATCTAACCCAGGACATTCCTGGAAACAGACAAAGGGAAACAAACTCCCGAGGATGGACTGGAAGTCTGACTTGGTTCAGCTCATGCATAATCAAATCTATTTATCAACATAAGTCATGCATGGTTTCCTCTGTTATAAGCATATATCTATTCATTCTTATCAAACACTGTACAAACATTCTAACACTAAAATCGATTCACAATTTCATAGTTCTATGAGCATATATATATACATATATCAGTCTATGAATTTCAAGATGCAATATGTAAAACACTTATCATAAATAACACCAGAAGTGGGTGCGACTGCTGAGAGGGGTGCTCGTTTCCTCCCAACCGTAGGCGTAGAGACTCCCAACGGATTTACCACTAGCCACCCCTGAGATGAGACCACGATGCTCTGAGACTGCGTCTCTCTGTCTGCCAGTGACCAGGAGTGAAGGTTGCAATCCTTCCTCTCTGCTATCACTCACTCTACGTAATGCCCGAGTTCCCCTCGCGTCCCCCCCTTTTCAATCGCTTCTGCCATACGCCTTATCCTCTCGCGAGGTTGCGTGTGGAACGATTACCCTTGCGCCGATCAGGCCTGACGGCTCTATGGATGGGTGGTTCACCATCCCATCCCTCATCAAGCCATCAATCCTACCAGCCTGCAAGGTATTAAATTCAGGGCCAGCAAGCCACTTTTGGTTCTCCGGGCCAGTAGAGTCCAAATACGGTATTAATTCTCGGTGGAAGTTAACGCCGCCTTTTCAGGTGCCTTCCACTGCCATCGTGGTCTCTTTTTCTGCACATCCCCTCTCAGCAGTCCTGCAATATAATTTCATAATCCTATTTACATTCATTGACCTTATTCATAAGGTCCATTCACATCATACATTCACATTTTCATCATGCTTTAGCATGGTAATTCCTATATTAGGATTAATTACAAATTTGGGGGAAACAGGGTGTTACAATTCCCTCCCCCTTAAAGGAACACCATCCTCGGTGTTCTTTCTCAAAACACATGTCATGACTTTCTTATTCGTCCACTTCCGAAGTCTTTATCTTCGTCATCTTCCTTCAATAATTCCTGGACCACAAGCACATTAATCCACAATTGAAAAATTTCATACTCTTAGCACAATACTTATCTGTGCAGTCCGTGGATTTGTATCTGCATGGTAATTTGTTATCATGCTCATCGTCCTCCCTGACGTACCCGTTGGATGCATAATTCCAATTCAATAACTCCCAAAAGCAATCATAATTTCATCTTTCTTTCCAAGGTTTTCCTCGCACGGGAAACTACCCACTGTGTGCATTGACCCAATAGTTTTCAAAATGATTAAGGTCTCCTCTTCCTTGTGGTCACTCACCCTCCAGGCCTAGGCTTAGGCATCCCCTTCACTGTTATACAATCCCTCGGGTGATCCATATTTCCCTGCCAAGGTTTTCTCGCACAGGAAGAATTTTAGAGACTCTATCAAGTCTTACAGTCGAGGCGTCCCTCGTACTTGCTCTGTCGAGGCGTCCCTCTAGCTGGTGTTACCTCAATCACAAAATATTTTGTCGGCGATCATGGCTTATCACAGGGTTTTCATGGCTCAGCAGTAGCCATGTTCATCACTTTCATATTTGATGGTATTCATCTGTTCCTTTCAGAAAAAATCTTTACTTCTCACCTGTATCTGTTAGCGATATTTCTTGCTAAGGGGTTTAGATATCAAAAGAATGGGTTAAAACCCACCTGTCCTAAGTTTTGGTGCGAATGCGCCCGTGCTTAAATGAGAATTAAGTTTGAGTGGCCAAGAATCACGCTCCCAGATCAACAACGCGCGTTGGATTCCGGACCCCCCTTGCCTTCCGACCTTTAAGCTGGGGGGGGGGTCCAGAATCGAGGGCGCACCTCTCCAACGGTCCAGATGAGCGCGCCCAGATCAACGGCGATGAAGACCATTCCAGACCCCCCCCGCCTTTCTACCTTTAAGCGGAGGGGGGGGGTCCAGAATCCCATGTGCAACTTCCTGATGGCCACGATCGTAGCGCCCAGATCAACAGCGCTCGTGCAGCCCCGCCCCTCTCAGTTGCCCTGTGCTTAACCAGTGTGGGCCCTCCTCCCGTCATTTCATTCTTCCTTCCGCCCTTTCCCCTGCTGTCGTGTGTCATCCATTCACCTCTCCTCTTTGGTCCACGTGGCTCTCCCTTCTTCCCACCATCCGCTCATTACCTGCCACGCGTCCTATTCCTTTCCACATCAGTCTCTCACCCGAAGGTGAGTTCGTTCTCCCGTCTTCTCCCCATCTACCCGGGTGTCTTCCGCCATGGATCATCCTCTGTCACCCCTCTCTGTCATCACTCTCACTTCTCGCCACTCCTTCCACGCGCTCCCCGATACCATCACTCCTACCATACACCATGTCCTCCGCGCTGGCCCTCATGTTCGTCCCTCAATCTATTCAGTTGTTCCAGGTGGCAGCACGAGAAGTCTTCCCTATCCCGAGATGCTGAGTTGGCCTAGCCGTTCTCAATCCCAAGAAGTAGTTATTGAGGCGGTTGAGGGTGGTTAGACATCGTCTCCGCCATAATGGGGACATCCTGCAATGAATTAAAAGCACGTCGATTCGCCGATGTAACTGTCAGAAAATCTATCGCGTCTGCCACAAGTTGCACGATTAGTCAAAGACTGCGGCTGCAGAGTGTCAGAAGCCATGCAGACGCAAAGCTTTCAATGCAGTTTCTTGGTTCCGCTGTTGTTGTTGTTTTGAGTATATGAAGGCATTTTTTCCATTTTTGTATCTATCGATGGTAGAGCTAAGCTCCCGACTGTAAAGTTTCAGCGACACTCTGGTTTCCTG
>ML804258.1:29149-47350 GCA_009831015.1 Picea engelmannii | reverse complement strand
TGCGCCCGTGCATTATGCCTTCATTAATAACCAGGGTGCCAACATTCATGGCCACCCAAATTTGATTTTCTCTAACACCTATACCTCGTGAGTAAAAATGTTGGAAGGTCCTCCTTCCTCAATGAGAAATCCATTGTTTGTTTTTTTAATGCAAATATGAATTTCTTAGAAGTAATTCCAAGCAACGTGTTATCCATGAGCACTTTTGTTTCCAATCGTTCCTTGATTGGTCCATGTGTTCATGACATATCAGTTCATGAATTCTTCTGAAGGTTACAATCGATCTTTTAGTACCAGAGGTTCGTGCCTCCATTATTCAGGTCATCCTCCCCGAATCATACCCTACTCGGGTATCCAAGGCATACAACTGCCCTTTCAATTTTCAGGTATAGCATGCAATAATAAATATTTCGGAAGGGGTTCTTACCAAATCCCTTCATACACTGTGCCACACAAGCATGAATACCTTTATACCTATTCATGGTTGCCTGCACCCTTTCTCTGTCCTCTACCTTATCGGTAGTACTTTAGCGGGATTTCCACAGTCCCTTCAACAACCTTTCTACTGCAGCCTTTCCATGGTCACTCTCTACTTGAGGTTGTTCATTATTGGCAACTGTCTTCCTAAACAGTTCCAATATTATTCATTTCTACACATGACATACACCATAGGCATATTAATCATCATGAAATTGAAATGCAAATATCATAGCGTTTAATAAAAACATTTTTAGGTATGTCTAGCATATCAGTATGTGCTTTCATCACATTATCCTTAATGTCTTTCATGAGTGTAACACACAATTCTCAATCATTTTCACAACATTACAACCATCATTATTATGGTGTCAAAGCATTTTCGTTCATCAATGTACTGGCTTTCTCATCCCCTAAAAGCGTGATGCACAGTCAAAGAAAGAATTGAGGGTTCTCCCCTTCTTCCAATTCTTTCTACATTGTCTGGGGATTTTCAGCCCAGTCCAGTTATCTCTAAGGCCTCACTGCCTTTACTTAATCACAGCTTCAACCAAGTTGTATCAATTAAACGTACTCATTTATTCAGTTAATCATACTCAGGGGTTTACTTGCCTCTTACCAACCAAACTAGTTTCCACAACTGCTCTTTATCTGAGCAGCCCTGGTTTAGGCCCATCCTAACTCTTAGGATAATTCAACGTGCTTTAGTAGCAACTCTTTGTTCATAATGGATCAGGAACGTGTGCATCCTACACACTTCCATTAGGTTATCAGAATGGTCACTCTTCAGTTATTAGTCTTCTATTACTTACATGATTCTTATACATGGACAGGGCTTGCAGCCCATTGTCCAATCCTTCAACAATTATCAGGGTTGTGACTCTGTTCCTCTGACAGAGACCTTATACAGTTCCTCCACCGAGAACTCCTTCAACATGCAACTTCCTCGTTGCAGATCCATCACCACTATGATGGCCTCAACCTTAAGTTAGCTTTTTAGTGGTCTACCAAATATTCCCTTAAGGAGTATAAACATGCATCTTTGTTAACTTACATCGATTATGTACTTAACCACTTTCCTAATCCTAAGCCTTCATGTAGCTATCATAGTTATATTTCATAGCCTACATACATTTCCACTTTTAAAATTAGTCGTCTCAGGATTTATTCACAGTCCTTCTCAATGTGATCTGCAAAGGCATTCAACATTTTCCTCTTATCGCAAAAACAGAGCATCCTTGTTCGTTTACTCTTTCATTTAATTGCACTGGATTTTTCCTGGGATATGGACTACATTCCCTTTAAGCTATCCTTCAAGACAGATCCTTCACGACTCTTCAGAACAGAGTCAACCATGCATCCATGGTATTTATTCCATCTTGGCAAGTGTGAGTCTTGCCTCACGTTTCACTCATCAGGGCCATCATGTTGGGCCTTTAGTATACTTATACTCTTACATCATACATGTGCATTACTTGCACGTTTTATATATCATTCATACCTTACTGGTATGAGTATCAGGCTTCTTAATAGGAAGCTCCTCGGTGCATTCAACTCATGCACTACTCATCATACTGGCTTACACCCTCTCCTTGCACGATCACCGGCGGTGACCATGATCCAAATTTAAAAAGGGCGCTTCGCATTTCGCGATTTCAAAATTCCTGTTTGCAAGGAATTTTGTTTTCCATACCTCCCGAAATCCAAAAACCCGAAAGACCAAGGCTACGGTTGTCTTGGCTCTTTCATCTACATGGCCCTTCGCTTGGAATCTGGGGTCAATTTTTAGACACGCGTTTGGATCCCGTATTTCGGTGAATCCATGGACAATGCTCCACCATTTCCCAACTTTTAATCTATGCGGACCCGGTAATTTGGATCCCACGGTCCAAATCTCTCTGGCAATCAATGGACCTGATCAAATCGGTGACTTACCTGGCGTGGCTTTGGGGAATCTATGCTTCCATTTCCCATAGGCGAAACCTCGAATCTCTAGATCAACGGCCCTCGTTGATTCCAATCTAACGGATATTATTTCTCCTGGGCTTACGAGTGATGAGAGGTTATCAACCTTATCTTCCTCGCTGATTAATTAGGTTTAACGGTCACCAACGGCTCTCCAACCGACGGTTGTGATTAGGTCGCGATTTCGCATTTCGCGAATGCGGGGCTCTTATTATGGAGAAACTCGAATCCTTTGATATTCGGAATTGCGAAATTCTAGTATCTTCTCGCAACTAATGAGTGTGCTACTTCCTGAGATCGAACAACCCAAAACGTTTTGGGTTCTTTTTAAGTGGATCTTGACTCTAGATCCCATCCAATCTTCAAAATTCTTTCCTGAAGGATTTCTCCTGCTATATCTTCTGAGATTTTTAAGTTACTTACAGGACTAATATCATAGTCCCAACTCATATGGGTGTTACCCTCTCGTTATGGAAACGATCAACAAGGGTCACTCTTGGGAATTAGCAATCAGTCTCAAAGGACTCCTCAAACAAGTTATCCTCATGGTCGATTCTAACCATTATAGGTCAGGTAAATCTAACCCTACGTATTTTCACCAGTCCTCTCAATCGTGAGGAATTGTATGCTCAAGGTTTAGTCTCTTACTAATACCGTGGTCATAAATTTCTAAGGATCCTACTCATCCTTAACAGATTTGGAAAATCATGAAGGGGTTTCTTCCTTTGGGTATTACTCCTTACCTAACCAGCCATCTTAATCACAAGAGACTCTACCTGCTTTATTAGGTATCCATCGTTACGCTAAAACAGAACACTCAGTTCATGTCCCTTGTCTGGCTCGTGAAGCTTCATAGCACAATTTATTCTACCTCTGTCATTCGCAATCAAATGTTATCCGTGATAACGATCAGTGCATCCCTGCTCCTATAAGAGTAGTTTCCATTTTAACAGAAGGGTTATAGGAATTTCCAAGTTACAGTTTCATTCTGCAGTCCTTCTTCTCGCAGATAACAATATCTTCTAACATGGCTCGTGCCTGAGCCCAAGCAGGCCAAGTGTTGTAACCATGCTCTAATACCACTTTGTAACATACCCGCTACCTAAATCAAAATTTTTCGGTCCTCTGTCGGACTTGAACCCCTAAATAACCATGGAGACCAAGCGTAAGCTGGCTCTTTCTCTCACCTACTCGACCTTTTGCACCTTGACCGCAGTCTTCCCTAATCTTAATTTCAGGTTATCGGGGGTTTCATATTTCCCGTTGCCAAGAGTCCTTGTACTCTGCAATCCTCGATCACCGAGGATCTCCTTTTGGCCTTAGCCCTTCCCTGGCTAGGCTCCTAGCCCACATGACCGTGCACACAAGACCGCAGCCTTATAGCTTTCCTTTGGTCGGGGTTTCGAGATTTTTAATACCAAAGTGAATATGCACCTTGGATCCACGATCCTCTGATCCCCGATGCACTCCAACTTTTGCTAGTCCCCTGGGCTAGTCTTTTGGGGTCCATACGACCTCCCTCTATATGACCACAACCTTACCTCTCGTCGGAGTTTCGGGGTTTTTAATGCCAAAGTGCATATGTCCACGGGATTCCCGATTCCTCGAATCCCGATTCTTCGGTTTGCCGACAGCTGACCCCTCACGATGGCACTATCCTCCTTCTCTGATATGCGGACAGCTGGCCCCCACTCATCGGGGTTTCAGACTTCGCGATTCTGAAATGTAGATATTTCGTGTCCACGGAATTCTCGATATGTCAATCCCTGATTTTCTTCGGATCTCCGACACACGTCCTAAATGGATGGACGGTCCAGGTTAAACCTTGGACTTCACCAAATGCCAACCCAAAAAGCACTTATCTATGTGAGTCCTGATGGCCCAAACGCCGATGAATCCCGATGGTTGCCACCTGTTCCAATCAGATGGACGGCTCTGATTGTATCGGGGTTTTCATCATGGATTTCCCCGATCTCTTGCTCACAGAAATCTCGATTTTCCGACTCTCTTCAGATCTCTGCCACGTGTCTCACCCTGATGGACGGTCCAAATCTGATCTCGCTATTTCGAGACTTATAGCGTCCTAAATCCCTTGACCTCAGGATCTTCGATATCCCGATGTCGAATATCCCGACTCCCTCGATCTCCGCCATGTGTATCCTTAAACGGATGGTCTAGATCTTCCCGGAGTTTCGAGACTTGAAGTGTTTCGATTTTCTTGTTCTCAAGAATCCCGATGGTAACCCTCATGCAGTTCCTATCCGATCCGATGACTGATGGGTAATCAGACCAAGATCTAACGGTCTAGATCCGTTCTTCCTACGCACACTCTAGAGACTAAACTCTGAGCATCTTAACCCGATCCAACCCCTTCTATATGCTTAACTTGGTACACCCCAGACGTAGAAACCAATGGTCAAGGTCCCCTTCTCCAGCCGATCTGACGACTCAGGTCTATCCCACCTCACGCATTTCTTCCACTACTTCGTGGATGTGGAAAGATCAATGGTCCAAATGCTCTCATGGACCTTGGGGAACCTGCGATCCTGATTTCCTCACTATTCACGAAGATAGAGGGAAAAGGAGCAAGAGGTGTAACGCCCTTACTACTTCCATCAATCTGATGGTCGTAAATGACCATGGGTCTTCTGACAGGATCTCATCCATCGATTCGTTATTTATCCCTACGCTGCTACTTCAAAATTTTAAGAGGGTCATTCCTCCTCATACAGGGTTATTAAGACTTGCGCATTCAGGTCCTTTTTCTGGGTTCTTGGAGAGCCTTTCCAAGAAGGGAACCTCTGTGAAGAGATCTAACCTGGGGCATTCCTGGAAATAGACAAAGGGAAACAAACTCCCGAGGATGGACTGGAGGTATGACTTGGTTCAGCTCATGCATAATCAAATCTATTTATCAACATAAGTCATGCATGGTTTCCTCTGTTATAAGCATATATCTATTCATTCTTATCAAACACTGCACAAACATTCTAACACTGAAATCGATTCACAATTTCACAGTTCTATGAGCATATATATTCATATATCATTCTATGAATTTCAAGATGCAATATGTAAAACACTTATCATAAATAACACTAGAAGTGGGTGTGACTGCTGAGAGGGGTGCTCGTTTCCTCCCAACTGTAGGCATAGCGACTCCCAGCGGAATTACCACTAGCCACCCCCGAGCTGAGACCATGATTCTCTAAGACTGCGTCTCTCTGTCTGCCAGTGACCAGGAGTGAAGGTTGCAATCCTTCCTCTCTTCTATCACTCACTCTGCGTAATGCCTGAGTTCCCCTCGTGTCCCCCCCTTTTCAATCGCTTCTTCCATACGCCTTATCCTCTCGTGAGGTTGTGTGTGGCACGATTACCATTGCGCTGATCAGGCCTGACGGCTCTATGGATGGGTGGTTCACCATCCCATCCCTCATCAAGCCATCAATCCTACCAGCCTGCAAGGTATTAAATTCAGGGCCAGCAAGCCACTTTTGGTTCTTCGGGCCAGTGGAGTCCAAATACGGTATTAATTCTCGGTGGAAGTTAACGCCGCCTTTTCAGGTGCCTTCCATCACCATCGTGGTCTCTTTTTCTGCACATCCCCTCTCTACAGTCCTGCAATATAATTTCATAACGTTATTTACATTCATTGACCTTATTCATAAGGTCCATTCACATCATACATTCACATTTTTATCATGCTTTAGCATGGTAATTCCTGTATTAGGATTAATTACAAATTTGGGGGAAACAGGGTGTTACATGTGCCCAGATCTTCTATGATTGTTCAAGAGCTTTTGGAATGCTATAGTGTTGCTGGAGAAGACCAAGAGGAGTAAGACCTAAGAAATTTGCAAGTGGCAGAAATTGAAGGAGAAAGTGTATTATAAGGTCATGATCTTGAATTTGTCGAGTATGAAAAACCATTGAAAACACATAAGGGGAATATTGGTACGAAGGAAAATCCAAATTTTGAAAAAAATGGAGATTACTGGAATGAAGAAACTGTGGAGAAGATTGTTGACTTACTGAGTGATTACCAAGACCTTTTCCCAACTACATTTTCAGAAATGAAAGGGATTTTTGAGGAGCTATGGGATATGAAGATCCCTTTGGAGCCAGATGCCAAGCTAGTGAAGCATAGACCGTACTGATTGAACCTAGTATATAAGCAGAAAGTGAAAGCATAAATAGATAGAATGTTGGAATATGATATTATTGAAATCATCGTAGAGTCATAATGGATCAGTATGATGGTGATTCAGGACAATAAAACGAGTGGAATCATAATTTTTGTGCATCTGCAGAAATTGAATGATGCTTTCTTACATGAGTTTTTTCCTACCCTGTTTACAGATGAATTTTTGGAGAATGCAGGAGGACATGAAGCTTACTCATTTACTAATGGATTCTATGGGTATCACCAGATTTAGATTGTGCATGAGGATAGGCATAAGAAAACATTTGTGACAGAATGGGGATGCTATCATTATAAAGTCATGCATTTTGGATTGCAAAATGCACCAACAATATTTTCCTAAATTGTTGTCATGGATTTTAAAGAATTTATTCATAAATTCCTAGAAGTATACCTAGATGATTGGATAGTGTTTAGTTTGTTGAAGGAGCATATTGAAATTATGTGCTTGATGTTGGATAGATGTAGACAGTTCCATATTTATGATTGGATGGTGTTTAGTTTGTTGAAGGAGCATATTGAAATTATGTGCTTGATGTTGGATAGATGTAGACAGTTCCATATTTCCTTGAACTTGAAGAAGTGTATTTTCTATGCACCATTTGGTATCTTTTTGGGTCATGTAGTATGTAAACAAGGTCTTTTGGTTTATTCTGTGAATATTCATTTTATTGTTGATTTACCACCACCTACTTAAGTGCAAAAAATATGAGAAACATTGGTTCATATGGGGTACTAAATAAAGTTGATTAATGGATACACACAAACCATAGCCCTGATGGAAAATTTGTTGAAGGAGGTCAAGTTTCAATGGAACAAGGAATGTTAGCAAAGTTTGGATACCTTGAAGTAGAAATTGGTAAATTTGTCGATTTTAGTATTTCCAGATTGGAAGAAGGAATTCCATGTCCACGTAGATGCATCATCTATAATGGTAGGCACAATTATAGTTCAGCCAGGGGAAGGAGGTTTGTATCATCCCATTTCATTTGCCAACATAAATTTGTCAATACCGAACAAAATTACAGTACTACAGATGGTGAAGGAATGGCAATGGTGTATGCAATAAAAAGGTTTAGCCATTATCTACTAGGATCACATTTTATGATGTACAAAAGCCATTCTATGCTAAGATACTTAGTGAATAAGCCAATGTTGGGGGGAAGATATTCAAACGGATGTTATTATTTTAGGAGTATGATTTTGAAATGATTGTGAAAGCAGGAAAATTAAATACAAGACTTGATCATTTGTTGTGCATATTAACAGGAGAAGATGTAGGAAATGTGGATGACAGTATACCATATGCACACTCTTTTGCAGTACAGATGGTCGATGCTTATTTTGCATATATTTTCTAGTTCTTGAGCACATGAGTAGCTCCACTCGACTTTACAATTGCGTAGAAGAAGTAATTAGTAGTAAATAAAATATATTATCAACTTATAACAAAGAATTTGTATAATTTAGGCGCATATGGTATTCTTCGTTGATGCGTATTGGAGCAAGAGAGGCCTATGATACTATCAGAGCCACATGAAGGAATTGTGAGAGGCCACTATGCAGGAAAACTGATGGCTCAGAAAATTTTGCATGCAAGACTTTGGTGGCCCACCCTTCATAAGGATGCTAAGGAGTTTTGGAAGACTTGTGATATATGTCAGTGAGTTGGGAATCCATCCATAAGAGACGAGATTCCTTTAATACCACAAGTTACATTACAATATTTTGATAAATGGGTATTTTATTTCATTGGACCGATCAACCCACCAACAAAAATATTAGGAGCAAGATACATAATCACTACGAAGTATTACTTAACTTGATGGGCTGAAGCAGAACCTGTTAGAGATTGCAACTCAAAGAATGTTGTCACAAGGTTTGGATGTCTGAGAATCCTTATGAGTGATCAAGGGACCCATTTTTTGAATAAAATGATTGCTTATTTGATAGAGGAATTTCATATTTATCACCATAAGAGCACACTTTATCATCCTCATGTGAATGAAAGAATGGAAGTTTTTAACAAGATCCTAGAGCATGTGCCGAAAAAGATATGTAATGTAAATAGAGATGACTGGGACCTGAGGATTCCTGTAGTACTATGGGCATATTAGACTACATGTAAGAATTTGATAGGACATACACCATTATGATTAGTATACATCTAGGAATAAATTATGCCCATGGAGTTCATTGTGTCAAGCCTGCACATTGTCGCATTGACAGAGCTCACTGATTCTGGTGCAGTAGAGAAAATACTGTCAGATCTAGTCGAATCAGAGGAGGACCACTTCATCACATGATTTCATTGATAGGTTATGAAATAATGTGAAAATGCATGGCATGATAGACATATTAAATATAAGAAGTTCTATATGGGAGACCTAGTTTTTCTCTATGACAACAAATTTTTGTAGCACCATGGAAAGTTCCAAATGCATTGGTTGGGTCCGTATGTCATAAGGTTTGTGATAGAGGTAGGTACTCTTCAATTGAAGAAATTGAATGGAGAAATCATGGAAGTATGAGCCAATGGTAGTCGACTGAAACTTTATAGGGATATTTGTCCTTCCATGCACTAGCCCAAATGCATAGTACATGTACTATAGTATCTGTATTATATTGAAAAAAAATAAAAATAAAAGAAGAAATAAAAGAGCTTGAGGCTTGAAGTTCTAAATCGAACATTGTTCAAGGAGTCAAATTAGAAGAAAAAGAGATGAACAAGAAAATGTCATGGAAAGAAAGAGGAAGGCGTGCAAGAAGGAGAATTGAATTACACGCAAAAAGAAGAATTGAATTTCGCATAAAAAGAGCTAGGATAAAGACCAACGTAGATGAAGGGAAAAGTATTAAAGGGAAAACATCATGGAGAGATGGAAAAAATGCGTAGTCATAAATGAAAAACGACAACCATATTTTGACAGGTTGAAAAATCTAGACTAAGATCCATTAGAAAATAAAAAATTTATGCAGGATCCATAGGAGAATTAAATGTGAATGAAATCAGATTGGAAAGAGAATTTTGGTGCAAAGAGGAATGAAACAATTGGAAACAACCTATAAAAGCAAACAAGGAGAGATGAGAAAGGGTCTTAGTTATTTGGAAATTCAAAGAGAATAGAGAGACAGAGGAGAGACAAATCTTACAAAGGAGAGAGATGAGAGAGTTGCATCATAGAAAACCATGACACCACCAAATACGTGAGAATACACATCATATACAAAAAATCCGCACACTAAGCATGCATCAATACAAGTACAGGAAGAAACCTTGAGAGAAAAGGAATTGGATCCAGTAAATTTTCCAAGGGCATATGTGCCACCCAGGAAGCCAACAACAAAGCAAGTTAGACTTTCCAAGGATCCAAAGTATGAACTAGTTAAACTAGTGAGTCCACCTGGGGTCAATATTGAGGGAGACATGTTGGGTGCAGTAAGAAGTATGCATTTTTTAGACCATGATCTTGCAGATCTAAAGAAATTTATAGAGTTATCACTGCAAAATTATTTGCACACAATACTCCTCCTAGACTCACTCGTACTCACAGTCGAACCATAGGAGTGGGAAACAACATTGCAACGAACATGCATATTGAACCTGTTGGAGATCCCACACTTTGGCAGAAGCACAAAAATAAACATCTACATCAAGATATTGTTCAGTTTTATCCACAGAGGTTTCCTCTCGTTGGACATGTCAGTGTCTATTGACACCCAATTCATAGCACATATTACATGATTGTATTGAGAAGGGGAAGACCCATTACCTTTGTTCATGGATAAGACTCAAGAGAAAGCATCAGTGGAAATGATCAAGGACAAATATATCACACACAGAGAAATGTGCAGATCAAGAATCACAATAATTAACAATGATTCCATCATATTTGTGACATAGGTGAGGGCTTGCAGGTTACTTAGGAAATGTCATAGAGATCAGGTACTAGCAAGAGTAATAGCAGCAACAAAAAAGTGCACAACGGGAGTGCAGATAAATGGGGTAAAATTTTTGGTGAATCTTTTTTTAACTGACTACAAGGAAGCACATGATAAAGGTACCGAGTTTAACTATGCTTGGTTATTGATTTTGATTGCATTAGTTTCTTGGAGGGAGCCAGAATAAACTTAGTTCCTAGAAGGTATGAAGGAACTGTTCCCAGTAGAAAGGTATGTTTCATTGTGGCATACCACACACAAGAACAAAAAAATGGACAACAATATCACGTTATAAATTTATAAGGATACAATACAGAAATGTATTGAGGACACACCGTGCATACTGCCTCAGAAAATTGAAGAATACAAGGAATTCACGCGATTCAAAGTAGAGCCACACCACATGTACATCCAAGCAAAGAGAGACCCAGATCAACTATGGTTGTTGACCAACTACAGAATGACATAAATGGATGTTAGTGATATTGTACATGATAGATAAACAAAGTAGAAAATGCATGTTCTAGAAACAAAACAAAAGGAGATGCAACACCAAGAGAATGATCAAGAAGAAGAAAAAGAACATGAATAACAAGGTAATGGTGCAGGCGACACTCAAAAAACACTTCCCATTGGAGAGAAGAGAAAGAAGCATCCTAAGGAGCGCTCAACATATAAACACTAGAAGAGGAAAGCCTCAAAGGAAGTAGCTATATAGGACATAACTCAAGATGAATTGGAGAATATTGAAGATCAGTTGAAATAAGTCATTGAATAATAATTTCAGAGAGCTACGCAGAGACAGGAGGAAATGCACATGAATGTACTGTAGGCATAGATAGCTACATTGTGCCAGATTCTGAAATAGACTAGGATAACACCAATCCAAATGACAAAGAGCACAAAAAAGATAATATTGTCACAATAGATGACATATCAACCACCATCAACATCACTAAAGTGCTAGATAATCGAGATATAAACAAAGGACATAGAGTTCCCCACGACACAAATGTAGGATCACACACAAGAATTAAGTCATATTGACTTAGTGTTGTCACAGTTATCGGTGAACACACTACATAGATTGTAGACAAGTGTCACACAAGAGATCCAGTTGCCCGTAGAATCGACTGCTATGGAGTTGGTAAAAGATACTACAGATAAAGATGTAGTACACGCAAAATAAAACAAACTCATGCTAGAATGGAATGAGGCTATGCAGAAAAAAAAAGATTGCAACAAGAAGTGTAGGAGGTATACAAAAACGTCCCAAAGGTGAAAATGGAAGTATATACTCCCTTAGAATAAAAAGTGAAAAAGATAAGAGAAGCCATTCAAGGATTTCATGCAACAAAAATTTACTTGGAAGCTTTCACAACACCAAGTACCCTACCAGAGGAAAGGGAGAAATGGGAGAAGAAAAACATGAAAACCCTGGAGAGTATTAGGAGTTTGGATGAGGAATGCACAAAGTTATATGAAGAGAGTACACAAGTGTGGACTCAAGTTTTGGAGGATGCAAGGTTACAGGAAATAGAATAGAGATTACAGGCTCCGTAGGAGAAGACTTAGAAGTTCAAAGAAACAATAAGCACTCTGCCAAAAACAAAACGAATGGATGTAATAGTTGAGAATGGGAAATTTTACCTCGAGATAAACAAGATAAGAGATGAACAACAAAATATTGTGCATAATCTTGAGCCACTATAGGAGGAAGCATTTCGAGTGACAAAATAACTTGTGGATGCACAAGGAATAATAAAGTAAGCAGTGCAAGACAACACAAAGAAACTAAAGACCCCCATTACCACACAGACAATAGAGAGGATATTGGATCAATAAGCACAAGAAAAGGAGAAGGTCACAACGGTGAAGGAAATTTTTCAGAAGTTCGTTGCAATGTGCCAGGAAGTGCAGTGGAAGGACTGAGTGGCTCGATACGAGCCACATGTCAGTGTTGGGGGTTGTTGGGATAGGATTTTGGGGACCATTTTTGGGAATTGCACAGGAGAAAACAACATTTTAAAAATAAGGAAATATAGTTGGCGCACGTTCGCATGCAAGGGTCAACAATCATAAAAGAAGGAAGATCGTTGGAAGTCGTTACGAATTTTGGGTCCATTGATAGGAGATAAGTCCTATTGTAATTGTGTAAATATGTAAGGGTTTTGGCATAGATAGTAAGTGGCCAAGAGCGATGGAGATGTATGAGAATGACAAGGGAATTTCGTATGAGACATAATGTATGAGAACAATGCAAATATTTTATAATGGATGTTCTAAATAATATAATAATAAGCCATCCGTTGTGGACATATCCCAACTTTGGTGAACCACGTTAATCATTGTGTCTATGTATTATGATGTGCTTATTGTTTTTTTAATTGCGTGCATATAATAAATGTTCTGTTGTTATGAATATGTTTCATGTTAATATGTCTCTTCACACATGGTATAAGGTAAAATGAACAAATGCTACGTAGAATGGTTATAAGGATTGTCTCCCATCTATTCAACATTGTGGAAAGATGGTTCCTGCAATTCCCATAGATACCTCAGGTGAGACTTCACCTAATTGTGGGTGATGTCGAAAGGGTCAGTATCTAAGGGTTTTGTTGGTGAGTTCATGTTGAAACCTAGCTCTTCCCACTACGTTCCAACACCCATAACCTCTTACCACCTTGTTTCCATGTGATTTATGTTGGGTATGTGTTATATTCTTTGCACGAGCAGTAGTGTCTGAGCATATGCGTCGGGCGTACGGGGGGATTAGAGGGTGTACAGGGGAGAGGATCCCCCCGCGTGGGGGTTTAGGGGCATAATTTGATTGGAATTCACCCTAAAATTCACCCAATTAAATTTCCCCTTGATGATTTTGGGCATAATTTGATTGGAATTCACCCTAAAAAAACTTTTGCATCAAGACCGCATTATATTTAGGTGGTTTTTCGGCACATGGTTTCTTTGTCGATGGTTTTCTATTTTCGGTTAAGGAATTAGGGTTTTAGACTAATCCAATTCATTGGGTTAGGGTTTTGGATTCCGTTGGCTCCTATATGTATTTTTGTATTATAAACATTGTAACATGATGAATAATATAGAATATGATGGTTTTCCTGGTTTGGGTTTCCAGGGGAAAAATATATGTGTAATGTTTGTATTTTCTATTGTATCTTTTATGTTCCTTTACTGAATATCTGTTTGCAGTAGATATTTTACAAGGTTAAAATCTACAATTTCTTTTGATTTCTTGTGGGGGTTTGAGGAAGAAATTAAAAACCACATGTCCAAGGTCCCACGAATTTCTTATCAGACATGGAATTGACATCACCCATGGGCGCTCCACCCACATAATCAACCCTCAACCTTATACCTCGATGGAATTTGCCACATGTAAACAAACCTTTCCATATTCCACTATGGAAGTCCATGTCACTTGACACGTGGCTCCCATATGGCATATGTGTCATCATGTATGGAAAAATTCCCAAATTGTTTTTCAATTTTTTTAAATTTTCCCAATAATGCCTATTTTTGAAATTTGAGGTGTGGGCCACCATGAAATCTCTGGTTATGATTTCTTGGCCAATTTAAACCTCATAATTTCCCAATTTCCACTATCACTTGACTCTACGACCGTTTTTTAGCATAATTTGGCATGAATTGCTTAGAAATTTGGGGACTTTCTCAAATTTCCCCAAATTCCTTCATGGATATCTCTACATCTCCCTAAATTTGGTGAAATATAACCTCCTGAGCCAAATATCTTCTTGAATTCCCCCAATTAACTCCAATTAAATTTCCCCTTGATGATTTTGGGCATAATTTGATTGGAATTCACCCTAAAAAAAATTATGCATCGGGACCGCATTATATTTAGGTGGTTTTTCGGCACATGGTTTCTTTGTCGATGGTTTTCTATTTCCAGTTAAGGAATTAGGGTTTTGGACTAATCCAAGTCATTGGGTTAGGGTTTTGGATGCCTCTGGATCCTATATGTATTTTTGTATTGTAAACATTGTAACATGATGAATAATATAGAATATGTTGGTTTTCCCGGTTTGGGTTTCTAGGAGAAAAATCTCTGTGTAATGTTTATATTTTCCATTGTATATTTTATGTTCCTTTACTGAATATCTGTTTGTAGTAGATATTGTACAAGGTTAAAATATACAATTTCTTTTGATTTCTTGTGGGCTTTTGAGGAAGAAATTAAAAAACACATATCCAAAGTCCCGCAAATTTCTTATCAAACATGGAATTGACGTCACCCATGGGCGCTCCACCCACACAATCAACCCTTGACCTTCTACGTCCATGGCCTCTGCAACATGTACACAAAAATTTTCATATTCCACCATGGAATTCCATGTCACCTCACACGTGGCTCCCATATGGAGTATGTGTCATCATGTATGGAAAAATTCCCAAATTGTTTTTCAATTTTTTTAAATTTTCCCAATAATGCCTATTTTAGAAATTTGAGGTGTGGGCCACCATGAAATCTCTGGTTATGATTTCTTGGCCAATTTAAACCTCAAAATTTCCAAATTGCCACTATCACTTGACTCTACAACCATTTTTTAGCATAATTTGGCATGAATTGCTTAGAAATTTGGGGACTTTCTCAAATTTCCCCAAATTCCTTCATGGATATATCTACATCTCCCTAAATTTTGTGAAATATAACCTCCTAAGCCAAATCTCTTCCTGAATTCACCCAATTAACTCCAATTAAATTTCCCCTTGATGATTTTGGGCATAATTTGATTGGAATTCACCCTAAAATTTGGGTATTTCATTGTGTTTCTCCCATTTCTACTCCACAATGCGTAATTTCATCCAATTCCAGTCCTGAAGTCACTTATATAGAGGTTAAAATTGGGACTTTTTAACCCCTAATACTTAATTTCCTCAATTTTCTCATGAAATTCTACAATTTCACAGGGGAAATTTTAACAAATATTTTGCAGGCATACTAATAATTTTGTTATTCAATTAATGCACACTGCACCTTTGGTGTTTGTCCCATACAACCCAAGTTATATATCTCGCTCTCATGTCATATTGTAACATACCCAAACTCATATATGGGTCAC
The DNA here is from genome assembly GCA_009831015.1 of Picea engelmannii. Taxonomy (NCBI): domain Eukaryota; kingdom Viridiplantae; phylum Streptophyta; class Pinopsida; order Pinales; family Pinaceae; genus Picea; species Picea engelmannii. The sequence goes on along the minus strand of ML804258.1, from coordinate 31,663 downwards.
ATTACTGCCAATTCAACCTATGCCATATACTGAATTTTCATAATTTATTTTAAATTCACTCATTAATTCTTTGATATCATAATTAATTATTCACAACAAATATATGACACCAATTTTTAATAGACCCATACCCCCAGTTTGATCTCTAATACCAACCTGTAACAAGATGACATACATATGATAAACTTGTGCAGTCCTAGCAGCATACAATTACATGCATTATATAGAACGCTTATAACATAACATATTTAAGCACATATAAATACAAATTAATCAACATAAAAAATAACATAAATAACAATTATCTTTAAAGAAAACACTGACTGACTGTAGACCTCGGACATTCCACCTAGCAATAGACATTATTGTTATAGAACTCTCAACAATAGGTCACCTCGAAGCTGGGGCTATGACTAGGCCAAGGTACCAAATGCCAACAACAATTCCAACCTACAAAACCTAAGGAAGTGTACCCCCTTCTCTTTTCCATAGTTCCTCAGTTTGTCCCACTTCCCTTCCAGGGCTCTAGCATAGGCCAGCTAGCAAGTCTCAGAGATATATGGCTCCAAGAAATACAACTACTATAATTGAGTCTCTAGGCACCCTCCATGCCTCACAACTAGGGAAACCTATCCTAAACAATTCTCCCTCCAAGGCTCCAACCTTCCTTAAGGCAACATAAGTAGAATTTTTCACCCAAAATCCACCAAGGATTTCACAAGGTTCATAAAAATTCAGAGTTAGAAGGGCTCCTTGGCTCACACCCAACATACCCAGACCAAAATGGAAATGACAATGATGATAATTAATGGAATGAATGACCTTTGCACTAATTCCCAACATTATATATGCATGTTTCCTTTTTGACAAGTGGCATACAAAGAAATACTCACCCACCACTTGGAAACTCATTCCCCCATTTGATAACTTAGGATAAAATCATATGAATAATGAATTTGGAAACATGAATATAACATTATATTCCTTGTATTAGCCACTTTAGTTAAATCCCTTAGCCCCCTTTCCCTCTCTTGGAGTCCTAGCCCCCCATACTCTTTGTCAAATTGGTTTGCAACCATGATGCATTTTATTAGTATGTTGTTGTAGTTTGAAGGAAAGCATGAGAAGTTATTGGTAGATCCTTACACATAGAAACGTATATTATAGAATCATATAAAAGTACACATAGAGACACATGAAAGCATACATGAGAAGTGGGAGAACCATCAATGTGTTTGATTGGATAGGTAAAACAACCTCTCTTTTTCCATTACATAGCCACATATATATGCATGTTATACAATTATTAGTCAATTATACATCTTAACTATCTTGTTGGTGGAATATAACTATTTGTTCGATCAACTTCCCTAACCAACTTTTGTATTTGACTTAACTTGTTTGACTAATGGGTCTAGTCGGTAGAGCCGACAAGTCCATGCAACATCTCCCCCCACCTCAATTCCTTGCTCGTCTCAAGCAAGAGGGGAGTGTGGCTATTACATTTGATTTTTTTGACAAAATACACTGGTTCCCCCGAAGAGGTTTTCACCAGTGGTTTACATCATTTTGAAACTTAGAGATAAATTTTGGGAGTGAGAAGAGGTGAGAATATTTTGTTGTCGACTAGTACTTTAAAAAAATTTTTAGTATTGATTGTTTAACTATGGAAGATTTTATTCTTGCATTGTCTATCCATTGGTTTATTTAGGGCATACTCATTTGTGCAATTGTACATTATATGGAAGTGATTTTTTTTTTATAGGCACCTTTGACTCTTCTTTTCCTTCAATGGGTACCTTTGGGGTCCTTGACTGGTGACTGATGGTCGAAATATTCGACTAGGATGGTGTAGTCTTGGAAAAATGGAAATGTTGATATGTTGATGTCTCCCTCGACTGTTCTAATTGTTTTTATGGTATCCCATTGAATTTTGTTGAATATAAGCTCATAGTTATTTTCTACAAATTCAATGAGAACATATTCCATTCTTCTATGGAATATTGTCCTTCGATCCCCACTGATTTCAGTTTTCCTAGAAAATCAATCTTTTCTGTCAAAGGAGATTCCTGTACTGTAGTCGACTTTGGGTTGAAGTTATTCTTTGCTTCCTGTGCTTTCCCTTTGATGTTTTCAATGTGTTTAATGTATTTTTAAATTTCCATCTAAGATTTTGTTGCTTCCTTTATCCATTTCACCCATTGTTTAGCTACCTCTTTCTCAATTGCCTTTTCTTTGGTGATGTGATTTGAAATGGTCATTTTGGATTTTTGGATTTTTAGTCAGTTGTGTTGATTTAAAGTCGACAATAATTTTTCTCTATGCTTTAAATTTTTTGTAGGTAAGGGAGAAATATAAAGGCCAATTATGAATCACTGTGTTTAGAGTGGCTTCTTGAGAAGTGACAACTTCCAATTGTTGTTGTAATTCTTTGAACTTTTCATACTCAACATGTAATATTTATGTTGTTTGTTGGGACATTATATCTTGATTGTTTCTAACCGTTTGATTATG